>JANHFX010021271.1:0-105987 GCA_027560015.1 Chloroceryle amazona | reverse complement strand
GCCTCACAGGTGACCCAGCTCCCACCATGCCCATGCAGGACACTGCACCCTGGGGCCACACTGACCTGCTGCCCCATGGGCTGGAGCTGCCCCAGCTGCCCCCAGGACACCCACCTGGCCAGCCCAGCGCAGCTTTGGCAGGTGGCACGCTCCCCTTGGAGCGGGCTGGGCTGCAGGAGCACTTTGGCACGGGGTTAAGGAAGGCTCTCCTGGGTTTGCAGGATTAAGGCACTCATGATAGCCCCTCTGGTTCTGTTCCTCTTAACTCCACCATGCTTAACACCTTGTAATTTGGACAGGAACACCCTGGGTGCAAAGACATGTCCTATACCTTGACAAACAAGGGATCTCTCCAGCAGTAATCAAACAGTTATTTAGTAAGAAGAAAGCAGGTAGCTGCAAGGGATCACACACTCATAGCTGGATGCTTACAAAGTCTTTTACAAAAGAACTGAAGTAACAAATCCCCTTGCAATTGGTTCCTACTTTATAGTTTCCACATTTTAGTCTTTGTGATCACTGGAAAATACATAAAAAGTGTTTCTGTGTAAAAAAATACACAGTCAGGTTAGCAAAACAACATGATAAAAACTAAAAAGAAATATGCTTCACTCCTTAAAGACATCTTACATCACTTATTCTTAAAGAATATAGACATATAGGCTCTCTAATTTCAGTGATGTTATGTACTGTGTGTTCAGAGGGTGAAAACACGTCATATAATGCTTTTCAATTTACTGAAAGTCTAGAATGAGGAAAAAGCTGCCACCATTACAGTAGCATTAATCAGTACTAGATCAAGACAGCACTAATTTACCCTCAAAGCTCTAAAGAAAGGATGTGCACCCTTACTTGCCAAATGATAATATTTTAAAATAGACATATTTGTTCCCGATACACAAAGAGTAAGACAGAAACAACCCAGAAAGCAGAGTATAATTTTACTGAACTAATCCAGAAAGAATGGAGGGCAGGATAGCAGGAAGTATGAAATTGTCCTTCAGGCTTTAACTGCCAGACCCTAAATCGATGGTGCTTCAGGGAATCTTCCTTAAATATATGAAAAAAAGAAAGACAGAAGGCACTGAGCCTCACCCCAGAGCACTTTCTCCACCAGCCTTTCACATCACACTGAACTGCTTACGCTCTTCCTGCATGTTTTGGATATTTGTAAAAATGTCTCCAGCTCCACATAAGATTAAATGCAATCAAACTGAGATAGATCCTATAGAATAGGCCTATACTCAACAGTCCTCTGAAGCACTGATACACCCTTACTTGCCTGGTACACTGCACACTTCATATGGTTCTGAGGATCAGGGCTGTATTTTTTTATTATTATTACTATTTCTCATTTTTCATTAGCCAGGCATTACTTGCTGCTGTGGAAACAAAAAACGTGCCACATTATCACCCAAATACTGCACAACTGTGTTACAAACAGGACAGGTGGATGAAATTCTGCATGGAAACACTCCCACAGGAGGCACCTTTTATCCTTTTAAGAGACAGTCTGGGCAAGGGAAAGGCAAATGAAATTTCTTTCCTCGCTAACTGTCAAGATTAATTTCATTTGTTGCCAGCACTTCCAACCACAACCCCTGCTTCCCAAAGAGGCAGATGAATTTCTGTTTATATGTTAACAATTATGCCAGTTCTCATTTCACTCCTCCTTTCTTTTAAAATAGACACTGCAAAACTGTATCAGTTCAATATCTTGTGCTGACATCTGTGATGGAAAATTATAGGAGTGTCTTATTCTGTCTGCATTTTGTATGAATGAATGATCCAAACGGTAGAAGTATCCAAGCTCTCTGGGTGGTATTAACACACCTGATTTGCAGCTGCTGCTCTTTTTGGAGGTACTCACCAGCTAAATGTGAAGGCACTTGAAAATGTCAATGTCCTCTACCAATATTTTGCACTTATGTAAATAAATTTTGCTGTTTGCACGAATTTACAAAGAATATGGGGCAAAGGAAGAACAAAGTATTCATATTTGTACCCCAAAAGTAGTCTCAGTCAACGGAGGTAATAACTCTTCTGTAATTTATTTACACATCTGTGACCAATTGATATCTAAAAAAGCACTCATTTCTTGCTGCTTTTGAATAATTAATTTAAATTATGCCAAAAAAGATAAGAGGCATGCTTTATTTTCCTACATATTAATACTACAAGAAGGTGACATGTTTACATGGTATTTATACTGCTCCTGTTGTTGTGGAGGACTCAAAACTCTTAGAAAAAAATTTTTATTACCTTATTGCATCAAAAAGATTGATCCATAGAGTTACTTTTTATTCAATGATGTACTGTGTTATGTAACACAAGTTTGTGTAAGTTCCTTTAAAAGCCATAACAGGTGGCATTCCCAAAAGTGTTTCCAAACTTGATGGTCCTCCTGCACTACACTTGCAAACTACATTCTTTAAGCTGTGTGTGACCTAGTACGAGATACTGTTACAATAAGTGACATGCATGTTATTGACATGAAACGATAATGTGACAACTGTATGAAATCACATCTTATGAATTACAATGCTGATTAACTGCTAATCAGATTCTTGTTAAAAAAAACAAGGGAGTTGCAGCAGTTCTAGATTCCTGAGTAGTTCTGAAGATCTTTTAGTTGCTATTAACAGTGGGGTAAATAATGAAATGTAGTTATGACCCTGCTTAGGTATAAATGCAAGATAAATGCAAGAGAATAGATGGAATTTTAGCCTGCTGGCCTCTACAAACAAACCAACAACAGCATTACAGATTGTTCCATTTTTACCATGAAACATACCTTTAATCACCACTATTTTAAATTATTTTTCTGTTCCATTCTCACAATATCCAAAAGCAGTGAGGAAGGTTTTCAGAATGTTCACAAGATCTCATAAGCTAAAATGAACTCCACAGATTAATGGCTTCTGAAAAAAACAAAATGCTGCTGTACTTTCCATTTTAGAGGCATATTAGTACAAAACTTCTGATGACGGATCCTCAAAGCCATGGGGATCTGCAACAGAAACATACTCTCTGATAATCCAGTACGCCAAAGAAAGGCAAAGATCTATTCTGGTTGCATCAGCTGTCAAGATGACAATGACATCAAATTTTCTGTAATCAGCACAATGCAAATGAGCAGTGTGATGCAGTCAGTATCACATCCAAGTCTGTTGACTCCCAGTTTCAACGGGCAGGTCCAAGTTTACAACTGGGTCAGTAGCAGGTCACTGTCAAGATGAGTGAAGAGGAAGGCTTGAGTTCACACTTCAGGGTCCACAAGATGCCATAGGCACTTATACTCCACTGTAGTACTTGAGGCAGAATTCATTTTCATGTACTTCCAATTATGAAACAACTTAATAAATCATTAAGTCTAACCAGAATCCATTTTAACCCTATGAAACTTTTGCTATTGCTTGACAGTATCTTAGTAGAGCCACTGACAACATTCAGACACTTAATAAAAAGAATTAAATTATGAAAAGTCATGAGCTTAAGTTCATTGAGTTTTATAGAAAAGCAGATTTAAACTGACTCATGCGCTTCCAAACAAAATCACCACAATGGAAGACAACTGACTGCATTATACATTGAGTATCTTTACAATACCTTACAACATACTCATTTTACCTGCAATACGGTGTTATTTTTCTACCAGGCTTAGGTTAAGGTTTTACGCAAGATTTGATATATTTAAAGTAGAACTGTAAAATATTCATGGTGTATTACCTCTGGTTCTACACTGTGGATCTGATTTCATTGAAGCAAAGCTTGTCCAAAAAAGGGATCTTCGAGGGCCACAGACTGTTATCAGCAGTTCCAACAGATGAACTGCACGCAGGATGATCAAGTTTGGTAGACTATGTAAACTCATATTTAAATCAGCAACACATGCAGCAACTTAAGGTAGATTTTTTACCTTTGGTTGTCTTTCTAAAGTTCTTGTGCCGAAGCAACAACTGGGTTTTACTATTCTGAATGTGTGTCTACTTTATGTAGACTTTCAATGGGATAGAGGTAGTTGAGGTAACATGAAGTATCCTAAATCACAGAAATAGTCTAATTGGGGCAGGTTATATTAGCCTTACCACTCCCCACACACACACCTAGGCACACCTAATTACATTAAACCCATTGTTATTTAGCTATGTAACAGTTCTCCCCAAATCAAACTTCTCTCCATTACTCAGGAAGCATGTGTGTTCTGCCTGTTTCAAGTACAGAATCTAATGCACAGCAGCATAGAGACCTGACTGCCAGAAAGACGTAGGAAGACCCAGGCAGGTAAAAAGACAGGTAACTATGAACATCCAGGAAGGCACACTTTTAACCACTATTGTCCAAGATGCTCTTGAGTGGATCTGAGTCACGACCATATGCCTCAAAATTTTCATAGCAGGTATACTAAATACATTTTTCTTTTAAAACAGAATTCTTTCAACATCTCTGTAAACCTGTGTTTCAGGGAACCTGAAGTGCTTATGATAAATAGTGCTGATCAGCCTAGAGATCAGAATAGAAGAAAAGAACAGACAGGCCACTCCACGTCACTGTCAGTGGTCTCTGTTGTATGCACTTTGCACAGCAGTAGCATTAAACTGTATTTCTGTTCAAATAAGACAACATACAAACTAAATAAAATGAAAAATGGAACCCTTAAACCTTCAGTTGCTCTCTCAACAGCCTCTCTAACAACTCTTAAAAAGCACCATAACCAGTATTATCATGCTAAGGAGGATCTATTCACACAGCAGTGTACAGTGCTTTCCGCCATAGGCTCATGGTCTCACCAACACTTGAAAAAAACCTACAAATATCTTCAGGTGTTCTCAACTATACGTGCTTCCAGCACTGAAGCCATTTCTACAGGGGGTGTCTGAAAAATTTGCTATGCAACTATGGTTTGTCAAAGAATTGCCAGCTATTTTCACTTTGAAGATACAAATGCATTTCTCTCCCACCATTCTTGCATGTATCAGTAAACCACATTGTCTCGTTTTCTGACTTCACACAGATTGCATTTTAATGCCAATCAATTTACTAATTACTCCAAAGCTAAAACGAAACATATATTTATACAGGTAGATGAAGGTTCATTTATTCCTTGCTCCCAGGATGCTGACACTTGAAGCAGGATAAGAGGGGGAGTAGTGGAAGGGGGAAGAAATTTTTTAAAATGGTTTGGTTCCAAGTACTCTAATTCCCATTAGAACCATACGACTACTTTATCTTTCTTCTTTTGCCATTAATTACAAATAAATTCATCTTTCTCTTATGAAGCTTGAAGTTTGTTGTTGTTGTTAGATGAGTTGCATTCAAACTCCCAACTAAAAAGATGAAGCCAACATTGAAATTCATCTCACAGTCCAGAATTTACTTAACGGCCAGCCTGTGCGCTGTGATAAACGGAATGATGATCCGGCAACATGTCTTTATCCATGGTTTGCTTTAATTAACGCCGGCTTGTTTGTTGAAAAGATGATTAATATGCCAATGAAAATTGCATAATTGAATACCACAACACTAGCACAATCAGAAAGACACATGCAGTTTTTTGATTAACATTTATTATTATTATTATTAGTGTGTGTTTTAATGTACTCTTCTCACTATGAAATGATGCAGTTTTTGACCGAGAGGTGAGGAAAAGCCAGGTCAAGTGCAGGATCTTCCATGGGCCAGAAAAAGGATACGGTATAATATAATCATATAGAAATAGTTCCTTGGTCAAGCAGCCATTTTTTCCAAACTCAAAATAGAAGCAAAACCATGTCAGGAAAATAAATACAGAAAAATTAACAAGCTAGGACAAAAACCATAGAGACAAACAACAAAAATACAAATGGAAATTACCATATGATAAAAAGAAAACAAGTATTTAAAATCTAAACAATATAGTCAATATCATAAGAAACAGTATATGGGAAGCAGAGGATGCCATTTTTAAGCAACCGAAATGATAGGAACTCCTACCCTAAAAGCACTAACAAAGCACTAAAAATGGGAAAACTGAAGAACCATCACTTTCCAGAACTTCAGCTAACAACTGTCCTAACCACAATTTGTTAACATATTCATCTGGTTAAATCCATGTCATAACTGAGACAAAAGTGCCAATGAAGGTATGGGCCAGATTTTATTTATCTATATCATTTATTTCATTTGTTTTCCTCTAGTTACTTATCCTGAAAGTTCCACTGTCCAAGCCAGATGGTTAATGTCATTTAACACCGATTCTCACACAAATACTTTTAAGGGGCAGGAAGATCCCTTTTCTTTACAAAACTGAAGTCAGAATTGAATACCAATTCAGTATGATAAATAAGAATTCTGTAAATACCTTGGCTATTTTGGAAATAAGCTAATTGTAAAACTCCATTTCTGAGCAAGGTAATCCACAAATCTTTCCATATTTCTACCCCAAAATCAACATCTACATACTGACTTCATACTTTCCTCAGTGCTTTAAGCAGGCACAAGAATTTCCTGATAACTGAAGTTCCCTTATTTAGATTAATAAACACTTGCAGGGGATAACAGAGCAAATAGTGCTGCACCTGTACTATCATCAAATAAAACAGCAAGGAGAGATTCCCCCTTCATTTCTTTCTCCAAAAAGCAGCACAAGGAGTAAGATTTCTGCAAGAATTACTTTGCAAGGATGCCTTCACACCATCCTTAGATGGATAAGGGGGAAATGGAAGGAGAGAAACCTCCCACTGGAAAGGATTGTATACTTCAACTGCAACCTTTAATGACATTTGTGGGTCTAAGGTGACCATTGGACGTATTGCATGCCTCAACAATCCCCAGGTTACAGCTGATCCCAAGCACAAGTAGAGAGAGTTCAGATGCATACTAAGAACCACCTGGAAAAGCATCATTGTACAATGAGTGAAGGACCCATCTTCCTGCTTCATCCTCCAAGGCCATTCATTCCCCTCTAGGCTCCAAGCACAGATTTCTCAATACCCCACTTTTAAATCAATGTATTTTGAAAAAAGATCCTTTGTAAGCACATCTGAGGTGCACAAAACTCACAGGAATTCTACAAAAGAGGCCCAGCAAGGGCTTCTAACAGCTTACCTGTGCCTCTGGGAGACACTAATTTTCCAGGCTGCAATTTAGCTTGGAAGTTAAAGTACCTGAATACCTACAGTTATACCTCAGTATTCAGAAAATACTGGCAGGGATGAAGTTCTTGATTTTGAAGAGCCACAAAGGAGCCACAAGACCCACTCTCATATTATCTCAGCCTGGTGGTTTTAGTATAACTTTTAGTTAACCCTTTACATTATGGGGAACATCAATATTAACAATAAACAAAAAAAAAACAAACCAGCACGAACTATCATATTAATTACAGACAGAGAATTAAGGCTACTGAAACCTGTCCAAATTAAAAAAAAGAAACAAACAACAACAAAACTGACTTGAGAAATATTGCTGAAAAGGTACAAGCATTGTAAATGAAATGATATCACAAAAATATTTGATCAAAATCCAAATAAGTTAGAAAACAGATATGAACTGAAGCAAAATTCATTCTTAGGCATAAGTCTCTGACAATGGCAATCACTGAGGATTTGTGAGTTGGGTTTTTTTTCTAAAATTGTATATTAAAATGTATGTAAAGAAACCTTAAGCTCTACAGCTATGAAGTTTAAGTTCAATTTTGTTAGGTTTTACTTTACCTTACTTTTGAAGTAAATAAATTCTTTTTACCGTTTTAGTTCTTGGAGCTCTTCTTAAGTACTTGTAAGCCTTCTGAAGGCTTGCAAAAGTAGTAAATAAAGGTGGTAAGACAGAGGTATGTAAAAGCATGAACAGTCAAGTGTACTACAAACCATTCCTATTTCTCACTCTTAAGGAACCAGACATCATCGAATGAAGCAGTCAAAGACAAGATTTAAAATACAGCAAAAGAAGGGTATTTTTCTACCCAACATCAGGGCAAAGTTACACCAATGACAGAAACTCATACAAAAAGAGTTCATCAAGATTATCAAATGTAAATGTAAAGATATGATCTCTGGTCAAGGATGCTGCAGAGTGCAGAATACCCGAAGATGGCTGCTTATAACAGGGAAAATACCACTGTCTGTCTGCCATGTGCTTATCATCTTTCTCATTTTATCCATTACTGGCCACTGCTCCAAACAGATATGGCTCTAAATAGTTCATGACTGCCCAGTAGAGCCTTAGGTTATTCTTATGCAAATTCAATGTACTAGACCTTGTAATGTTCTCTGCAAATCTGTCTTCTACAGCCTCCAATCACTATTATTCTTTTTCACAGATATTTTTTAAATCTGTCAGTATTTTTCTGCTATTGGGACAGATGAAACAGAATGTAACTGGTTTGGTCGCACTGCAATGTTACCCCTAGATTTTCATTCCTGAGTAGGTTTTGGACAATCAGAAGAAACTTTTTTTTTCCCCCTAGACGTTTCTAAAGCTCTTTCCCAACTTATTTTAATAATCTTATCCAAATAATTAATGAAGTTATTAAAAGCCAAATAAATAAATCCTTACCAAGAACAGATCTTTTACATCACTGCCAGATGGTGCCCTAAAAATTCAATACTCTTATTATTTTATGAGAACCTTTTGTTTATGATTCTTGAGCCAAGTTCACTCCATGCGATTGCAGTCACATGTACACCAGTTTGAATTAATCAGTTTGGGAGTATGGTTTCATGAGGCTCAGATGTTTTATTAAAATACAGATATCAGATATCGTCTTTACTAATATGTAATTCAGTCTTTAAATACCCAATAAATCACATAAAGTCTCTTTATTAGAGGTGTTTATCATTTACAATGCTACCTTCATCTAGAGAACCGAATGTGCACCATGTGGACATGGGAGTTTGACTCACTTAAAAAAGGACTACTTTCTAAATAACTGCTCACCAACCAGTAAGGGACTTGCTATGTAGCCATACTGGTTTCTGGACTTAACCTTTCCAAATACTCTGCCACCATTCCTGGAATACATGCTGAACTCTACATCAGGTCAATAAAATCAATTATTTGTTCACCTGTTCAATTATTTCCTTGACAATTACAATGAATATTAGCAAGTTTGTGAATGCTACCAATATCTCATACTTCCCTGCATGCTGTTCTTTATGCTACAGTGTTTTCCTCTATTAACTCCATATGCTGATTTTAAAGATTAACTTTAAAAAAAAATAAATATTTCCCTGCCACTCTAGGATTCATTCTTACAATTGTTCTAAAGGAGGCTAATGTTGTACCAATATTTTAAAAACAGAAAGGGAATGACCTGGATAATAGGCCTGCCAGTCTGATATTGATACATAGCAAAGCAATTTGAACAGATGATACAGAGCTTAATTAATAAAGAATTAAATACAAGTAACATAATTAGTGCCAATCAACACAGGCTTAGGGAAAATACCTTAAAATACTAACTTTGCATTTTCTATTAACAAGATCATACTTAGCTGATAAAAATCATACGTTACCACTATTCTATTTACACTTCTGTATGGTATTTGACTTATTATGATATTCCATTTTAATTAGGCGTGAGATATGAATAGCAAAAAATAAGGCTTAGTAGAAACTGGACACATGACAAGTATGTACATTGGTACTCACTGACTGGATATACTTCTAGTGAAGCCTGGAAAGAACTGGTTCTTGACCCTTCAGTATTTAGCATCCTTATGAATGAAGAAAACCAAAGTATCAGAAATTTAACAACAAAGTCTGAGGAAAAGAAAACAATTGGAAAGGACTAGATAATGAAGAAGGCTGGTACAGGACAGCATAATGAGCTGGCAAATCTGGGCTCACTGCATGTGTGTGGTAATGCAGAAAAATAAAGTGCCCATGGAACCAAACAATGTAGGACATACCCATAAGGCAGAGGGCTCTCTTCTGAGTCCTCTGTCTATGGAGAGATGTTCAGGCCTTTTATCAGCTGATCAGTACTTCCCAGCCCTGCGCTGTAGCCAAACATTTAAATGCATGGTAGCAAGTGCTACTGAACAGTAGCAATGGAAAGATACATCGTACAACGGTAGAAAGGTTTTATTAACTGGGTAACATAGTGCTGGCATGGGCTTACAATAGTTCTGTGCCCAGTTCTCTCACTCCAGTCCCCAGAAGAAAGCCAAAAATTTTCGAGGAGGTTTAGTGGAAATATATGAAAATAATTAAAATGACCAGAAAAGATAACTTAATGGAAAAAGAGTCAAGAACTTGTCTCCACAGCTTATCAAAAAGAATGCTATAGCTTGACTTGGATGCACACATACCTAAAAGAGGAAAATAAAAATGATGGTAGAGTTCTTGATCAAGCAAGCAAAGATGGAAGAAAATGGCCAGAAACTGCAAGTAGGCAAATTTAGACTCAAATAGGTTGAATATTTTTAAAAGAATTCGCCAACATCAAATCAATCTATCAAAAATACAATAGGTTATTTAGAAAAAAAATTAAACTGAGAACTTAAATTGCTCTACTCAGCACTGGAAAGGATACACGTGGAGTATTGTGGCCATTTCTGGGCTCCTCAGTATAAGAGACATGGACACTGAAAAAGTCTAGTGAAGGGCTACAAAGATAATTAAAGGACTTGGGAATTCCATTATAAGACACAAACAAACTGAAGCAAGTTAAGCAAAGGATTATCAAGATGGTCAGAGGGCTGGAGCATTGACCCACAGAAGAAAGGGAACTGGGCTTGTTCAGCCTAGAGGTGCCTCCAAGGGGCAATTAGCAGCAGACTTGCAATATTAAGAGGAGGGCATCAAGATGCATGCCAGGAGGACAAGAAACACTGGCCATGAATTGGAACAAGAAAGGTGCAGACTGGATAAGGAGAGACAGTTTTTACCATCAGGATAGCAAAGCATTAGAACAGTCTGTCCAGAACGTACATGTATTCTCTATCCTTGGAGGTTTTCAAGGTCCAACAGGATGAAGGCCCAATCCATCTGGTCTGATCTCAGAGCCAACAATGCTTTGAGCAGGACACCAGAACAGAGACAACCTGAGGTTCCTTCCAACCTGAATTATTAGAGAATAGGGTAATGCTGTGCTTCAAACCATAATTAAATTCCATCTAAAATATACCTTTTGCTTTATGGCTAGTCAAATTGGATGTTTTTTCCCTGGGCTTTTAATTTATACATTATATGCATCTATCATTTCGCTACATGTTTACTTAGTAGGAGCTTAACTTTCCATAAAAAAAGCCATCAGACTTCTCATTAATGTCATTGTATGAAGCAATATTATTAAACCAGTTGCTATATCAAAGATACTGATTTATATCTTAACAGATAAACCAGATAACACAGTATGCACCGTATTTTGTCATCCTGATGCACAGAGTTGCACATGCAACTGTTATTAAAGCAGAATTTACATTTATCAATGCACAGATGTCAAGTTGAAACAACACCCTTAAGAGAAGGAAGACAATGGGAAAAATATCAAATACTAACTTTCAAGTGTTCTGTCTTCTCTCTGTAAAAGCATCAGAGAGATTGAAGAATAGAGTAACCTCATTTAAGACTCCCTCAAATTTTTTTAACAGAGCATGAGGCATTAGCTTGCTGTTCACATCATCCTAACAAAGTAAGTACCTTTACATTTAAGGCAAACCACAGACAACAAAAAAATCCTCTACTACGTCTTGCAAGGATAATCCCTAGAGTAAGTGATCATACAGCTTACGGTTACCTGCAATGAATATGGCAAACAAGCAGGACTGTAAGTCACTCATTGCTACTGTGCTCTCATGATTTATGCAACTTAATAAAGGAAGCTCCAGGAGAAAATGAGACTAATATAATCACATAGCATCCAATATATGGAAAAGTGGACTGCATTGTGCAGTAC
Organism: Chloroceryle amazona; assembly: GCA_027560015.1. Lineage (NCBI taxonomy): Eukaryota > Metazoa > Chordata > Aves > Coraciiformes > Cerylidae > Chloroceryle > Chloroceryle amazona. Next base: position 94,106 of record JANHFX010021271.1, on the reverse strand, counting down.
ATTAATGTCATAATGGAAACAGCTCACTGGGTGTCATTCCCTAGAGCCTCTGACTCAGCCACTTGTGGTGGCTTTTGGAAACATGTTCCACTTGACACATTTAAGCCCCATAGAGACAATATCATCAAAGGTTCAGGATCAAACCAATTCATTGGTTTCATTCATTTCAAGATCTGTTCCCTCGTTGTTTTAAATGAATAGAGCTCCAACATCGTATAAAGCTGTGGAAATCCCTATTTCCTGTGTCCCTGATGACTCTGTACACCTAGTGAGGTTCAGTGGGCAAGATTATTGTTAGTAATAAACAATACTCATGTTACAAACATTATTTACATAGCCTCAAAAGCCCAGGGAGTGATTTATTTACACACAGAAGGGGATATCAATCTGCATAAGAGAAAAATATATCTACTATTTTGTTTTTCTTTAGATATTGTAGGGATATGAACACAGTTTCCATCATTTTGATAACCTACCATCCTCAAAGACTCTAACTGTAATTGCAGTTGCTCAGTGTGTGGAGAGGAAAACAACACAAACCAAAACCAAACAACACAAAACCAAGCTGTAGACATTTCAAGCTATGTTAAAAAGAGCTTTGCTATTCAAATTTAGAGAAGACTGTTGCCTATGTGACTGACTTGGTCATGAGGCAGTTCTGTGCAAAAGAAGAAAATAAGACTGAGGAAACCTTAAACCTGCAGATATTCATAACATCTCTGTTGCACTGGAAGAAATCTTATGACATTTTGATTTCTTTCTTTTTTTGTAAAAATCACTAAAAATAACATCCCTGTCAACTGTTTAAAAATGCTTTGGTAATGTTCCTGATAGTATTTCCTGATATTATTAGAGTGGCTATTCAGTGTGCATTCAAATACATTTTATATGAAGCAGAAATATTAAACATACATTTAAATACATTAGTCGATCTTTAAGTCTGAGAAGAAGAATTTGGCCACAGTTACCTTTTCTTGTATTTAACTGATCTTACCTCATGATGCCCCAAATTAAACAGAAATAACAGCATAACATGAAAGACTAAATGGGAAAACCTACAGTTGCTACTCTGACATTACTGAGGAAGCAAGCCAATTCAGGACATCACTTGGGCACATATTTGAGCTGAATTATAAGCAGAATTCAAAAGTCAGCTGTTTAAACTGGGGTTAACAGTTTAACGCTAATTTCACCCGTCTAGAAACTTGATGTCAAATCTAAGCTACACGTCCAGGTTGTTTGTAGTCAACTGAGATGTTCGGAAAGGTAAAATTACACCCTTTCTTGTAGATAACTAAATAATGGAATAAGTAAAGGTGCTTATCTCACTCCATTGACTAAAGACTACCTTAAACTAAATTATAGATGACTATATTTAGATAAGACAAAATTAAAAATAAAAGGACCATCTAAGCATTTCCTGAAATGCTGCTCTAACCTGAAGTTCAAAATAGGGAGAGATCTGAAAGGCAGCAAGATACGCTCATGCAGAAACACAGACAGCAGAATTAAAATTAAGAAAAAAATGTTGGCTTGGTACTCAGTGGGACAGAGATCATGGTGACAACAGACATGAAAAAGACTGAGGCACTGGCTGCCACCTTCAGTTGAGTTTTTACTTCTTAGAGATATTATCAGGCTTTGCAGGTTTTCCTGAGCCTAGTGATAAAAGTCCAGACCATTATCCACAGGACTCTAAGAGAATTAAGTAAACACTTAAGCAAATTAAAAAAGAATTAAGCACATTGGACATATGTAAGTCCATGGGACCAGATAGGATGCACTCAAGGATGATGAGAAAGCTAGACAATTTCACTATGAATCCATTCTCCATCACCTTTGAAATGCTGTGGCAAGTGTGAAGAAGGAAGCTCCCATATGAATAGGCAAACATTACATTAACCATCAAGATAAGGAGGAGGTTCCAGGGCACCAATGGGTTTTCAACCCAAACTACATGCCTGGGAAAAGTATGAAAGAAATCCCCCTCAATGTTATGACCAGGCACACATAGGACAAGAAGGTGCTTAGGAACACCAGTCATGGATTTGCTAAGGGCAAACCATGCCTGACCAACCTCACTGCCTCCTCTGATGAGATGACTGGACCAGCAGGGGAGGGGACAGCAGTAGATATTGATGGACTTCAGAAAGGCATGGCACAGTAGTCTCATGGGCATATTGGTAAAATAATTTGATGTATTATGAAATGGGTAAAAAAAAAGCGCCTCTGAACCACTGATTTAAAGGAATGTGACCAGCCATCCAGCTGGAGGCCAGTTACTAGGGATAGCTCTCAAGGGTCAGTTCTGGTGCTAGGGCTTTTTAACATAATTATCAATAGTCTGCATGACAGGAAAGAATGCCCTTCAGGTCTGCAAATGGTATCAAATTGGTAGAGCAGCTGAGAACCCCTGGAGAGCAAGGCAAGTACTCAGAGGGACCACAACAGCCTGGAGAAACAGTCTGACAGAAATCACATGAAGTTCAACCAAGGCAAATGCTGAGTCCTGTACCTGGAACAGGCTGGTCTCATGAAACAGCACGGGTTGGGCACTGCCTTTACTGGAAAGCACCTTTGCTGCAAGCAGAAAATTTGCATATGTATCCTCAGTGTGCATTTGCAGCAACAAGGTTGCATTGCATAGCAAAGAAGCAGAAATGCCCAGTTGCATCACCAGCCCTGAGTCTATTGAGCAGAATATAGACTTGTGTACTGGAATGAGTCTGGTGGAGGACCACAACACTGCCATAGGACTGCAGTGGACTAGATCAATTCTAATTAACTGCACTGTCTTAAATTAACAGCATAATTTCACAGACAGTGTCTGCTGCTGGCAGTGACAACACCCCATGGTTAGAGTCACTACCAAGGATTGGTGTGCAGACAAGGCCACTGCTGGATCTCGTGTACCCCATATTGCAGGGAAGCAGAAAGGAAAAGGCTGCACCTGTGGGAAGGTACAGACAGCACAGGTGACCCTCAACTGACCACTGAAGGATTCCATCCCCTATATATCATGTTTGGTATAAAGCTGGGGGACCCCCAGAGTCCAGGTCTTGCTCAGCTCTTGCTTGCTTCTTCAACAGCTGGTGCCAGAGGAGGATTCTGTCCATTCTGTGTTTCTGAATCCAGTACCAGAATCCAGCTCCTGAACACAGTTCCCATCTGCTGCTGGGCCCAGGCTGGGACACCCCCAGTGCCTGCTCCACAGCATCAGTGGTGACAGTGACATAAGTGCCATGGAGGGGGGAGGGCGGTGTGTTCAATACTGGGTTTGTAGATATTTGTATATATTCTGGGTTTATTATTTTTTTCATTAAAACTGCTCTAGTTTTCTCTTCTAATCCCTGTCTCCTGTCTTTACTCCCTTCCTCCTCCCCTTTGGGGAGGGAAGGGGGTTTAACAGACGCTCTGCCTGTTATAGCTCGAGGAGGCTGTCTTGACTCTAAACCATGCCACTGTGGTACTCAAATACATAATGTGAGGGTAAAGAAAACACAAAGCCACTCTTTTGCTGGAGGTGCCCAGGGAGAAGACAAGAAAGATACAATTTTCTGTAGATGCAACTTGTGTAAGAATTTCCACAACATAAGGCAGGCAAACAGCAGGACAACTAAGCAAGCAAATCAGATGTTGAACACTGATGAGAAAGTCTGCAGAAAATCCACCCTTGGTGATCTTCAAACCTTGACTGAGTAAGGCCTCGAGCAACCTGGTTTAAATTAGCCCAGCTTTAATCTGAGGTTAGACTAGATGGCCTCTAGAGGTGTCCCCTAATACAGATGTTTCTATGATTTTAAAGAGCATTATTTTTCATAGTTGTTAATTAATAACTATTAATTAAGATTTGATAATACTTAATGTTTCCATGAATCAAGGCTCTGCTGGATGAAAGTGTCTGATTACATTTAAAAAACATTGTCAGTGAAAGGAAAATGTCTTGCAGAGTAATCCAAATAAAAAGCACAGCTTTTCTCTTATTCATAACTCATGTCAGCTATTCACGCTCGCTCTTTTCAGTATGTAAACCACATTTTCAATACAAACCAAAACTAAAGACGGGGTCTGGACTTAATTTAGACCCTAACTGAAGTTCAGTAGAATATAGGTAACAACACTGAGGAAAAGGACATAGCAAATATCACAGCTGATGATCATTACATGTATCTAGAACTCTCTTCTGATGTCTAAACTTAAATGCAGTTGAATTCTGGAGTGATAGGTTAATACCCCACAGAATCTTTCAAAATGCAAAGACACAAATCAAAGAGGTTCTCTATCCTCAGAACAAAACATACCTGAGCTGTGCAGAACACAGCACAGAGCACAGCTGCCATATTTGCTTTCAGGATGGAGCTTGTGATAGTGACCATAATTTCATAAAAAACTCTGATCTAGGAACCAGGACACTTGGTTCTCATTTTGATTCACCCTTACAAGAGTCCAACCCACATCTCTTACCTCCAAAAATACTCAAAAGGGAGACAGAAATTCTCTATCTACCCTTTGTGGTGCTATTAACAATCTGTAGAAAAGAATGCCTGATGTACATGGCACCTTTGCTATGGCCATCGTCTGTGGCCAGAGAGATGGATTTCTGTGTTTCTCCCCAGATGTCTGAATATTTTTTAACAACCAGTCAATTCAAAGTAGAATCAATTCCAGAAGTAGAACCATGAACTCAGCTCTCTCCCTTTCTAATTTCATGCCCTCATCTCAAGACTACAAAATGCAAGGCTAATATAATGGAAGGAGCAAGAGAAGGGTGCTTAACAACTAGAAAAAAAATTACAACCTCGAGATACAAGCCATTCAATTCCTCAACTAAAACTCTTTTCTATTTTTGAAAGAGATCCTGCTATAAAATTGTATCTCACCTTATTCTATCCTTTTTATTTCTTTCATATTTTTACCAGCACATGCTGAGTTTTCTGATGAAGTTTCCAATAAAACATCCAATGATTAACCTGAGAAATGTATGAAACTCAAAGAAACACATGAATGGTGGACTAAAAAGCTTCTCAGTTTTGGTAGCTTCTTAGCTTCCCCCATGATTTTAATGCATTAGCAGAAGCAGGACATGATGGCTTTGGGCTCCAGTGATGCTGGATTAGCCTGCAACTAAGACTTTTTTACCTCCTTCCTCACAGGCCCCTATTGCCTCAGTGACACTAATCCATAACACTACAGTGTGAATCATGCACTGCTGTACTAGAACTACATAAGACTACTCTGCGTGTAGCTCAAATAGCCTGTCTTCTGCAGGGCTGTAAACAACTCCTTAAAAAAATAACTGTTTGCAATATTACTATCACTATATACTTACGTTTTTTCCAGCCCAAGTAGATCATGTCGTAAGTTTCATGCTGCAATTCCTGACAAGTTAGTGTTTTATGTTAAACTCAGACTTCAAGTGACCTTATATTAACGATGTTTATCTACCACTTAGGCTGCTAGATACTAAGAAATCTTTTCCTCCTTCCTAGATCAGCCAAGGCAGCCTTGATCCCCATTCTGTCATTCTGACTGGGAGTCAGGAGCAGCAGCATGAAGATTTTTACAGGAGGTTAGGGGGCTCAGAGCTTGTCTCCTAGTGATAAAATTAGAGAGGAGAATTAAAGTGATTACACTCTAAAAATGACTTACTAGAAGTGACAGGTTTTTTTAACCTAAATATTTTTTAAGTACCAAATTTGTCACTCCTGTAAGTTATATGTTACTAACTGTAAAATTATTTTATTGCAGCAGTAAAAGAAATGAAGTACTTTTAGCAAATGTTTTTAAATAAATCAGGAACCTTGTATTCAATTCACATTTTATTTGCTTATGTAAGGATTCTTATTTTTGACTGAGTTACTGCAGACCTCTGAATCAGGAAAAGAAATGTGTACCCCATAGCACTGCCAGCCCCCCCAGTTAGTCTCTCCTGAGCCAAAGTAAGCCACTGAGGAAGCTAAATTTAAAAACTAGGTAGTTAAGAGTGCTTCGTGTTCTAGTGACAATTTAGAAGATGTGTCCAAAGGAGAGACAGAGAAAGTATAACACCTGCACACTGAAATTATTGCACACAGTTCCTGTGCCAGTTAAGGCCAAATTCTTCCCATTATACCTCAAGAGCCTCCACTCAATTTAGACACTGTTTTCTGCACATCCCACTCTACCACATTCTGATCTGCAGCCTCTTTTGCGAGATGCAGGAGTGGCGAAGTAGATTCAGAAGAACAAGAAAGGCTACAACGGACATCCAACATGAAGATCCTTCCAGTTCACCAGCTTCAAGAGACTAGGAAGGTGCTTCCAGTAGTCCCTTAGACCTTATTTTGGTACCTCAGGAGGATTCACTATTTTATGTAGTATCCCAATCTTCAAATCCTCTTTTCAGTGCTCAAAAGATGCCATTTCTAGGGGCAATAATAAACAGGATGATTGCTTCCACCTGAAAAACCTACACCTTAACTGCTTCCCCATTAATCTTTCACTTAGAGAGGGCTACAGCAAAGAGCCTGCATGGAAAAAAAGGGCACCTAGAGGATTTGTCTTAACTACCCCCTTTAGTTACCACTGTAGTCTAAAGCTGTAATACCTTGGACATGGAATACATATTATTTAAGTGTAATTGAAATCTTGAGTCAAGGCCTAAATTCCCTGTTGAGCCAACAGCACTGTAACTCTTGTTTGCAGGGGGCATTGACATGTTCTGGTGTTTTGCACTTCACCATCTGTGAGGCACCACAAATTCCTTCCTAGCTCAGCGAGTGAAGTTAGTTTGCAGCCATACTGCAGAGCAAACCATATTATTACCTAAGCTAGACTAGGTCAATTGCAATCTGAAATTTCAGGAGCCCATGCAACTTGACTTAAAAGCTTCATTAACCTCAAGATGAAGCTATGGGGGAGGAAAGGGGGGTGGTGCTGCTTCTGCTCCACATGGGTGTGGGACTTCACTGAAGACAAATATTTAAGATATAACTAGGCTTGGCTTTGAAGTTCAATTCACATATGTAAGAAATGAACCACAGCCATTCTCTACACCCTGCTTTTCAAACACGGGAATTTAGTAGAGAAAGAAGGAGGCTTGGTGATTTGCTTCTGTATTACAACTGACTCTATATATACATTGATTATTAATAAAGTACAGCATTATGAAGAGGAAATTAGCAATCTGGGCTAAGTACAGTAGGATTTCATGGTTGTGAGTTTACCACACTATAGCCATTGAAAACTACACATTGAGCTTGAAGTCTCAAGGTGTGTCTTAATTCATAAATCAAACAGGTGACAAAGATTCTTTTAAAATGATATGACAAAGAATGTGCAGTTGGTTGTGAATATATTTTATGAAACATACACAAGATAGAAATTTAGAGTGTTATCCTATTCCTGGCAACAGGTATGAAAAAAATCACACATGATTACATCTATCAGTTTGTCCTCTTCTAGTACCTATGGAAAGCAATAAAGATTGATGCATCCTCTGTCCTTTCAGTGTTCAAATAACCACACATTCATGTGACCAGTTTTACCAACTGAGCATCTGAAATGACTACAATTAGTACTCAGTAAACTACCTAGGGGAATTTGTGTAAGTGAATTCCAATATTTGTGCACAGAAAGGTTTAGATTGGTGCCTGTCTCAGAAATGTAAATATATATTTTTAAATCTTCCAAGGAAGGCCAGTGACCCAAACCTCATCTTCAAATAATAAATTTATATCCTATTTTTGGGACTGGAAAATGCATTTTGGCTTGCATCCAAACCAAATTTTTGCAATTTTGATTTATCAGGCAACACAAAATTTTTAAATCTGGATACGAGTTAGATTTGCTATCACCATATACAAACTATCACACCATGCGAGACACCACACAATGCAAGAGATTCAAATAAAGGTATCAGATTTTTATCAAAGTTCTGTAATATCATTTTGTAAGGAAACTAATACTTGAGAAAACAGGAAGATTTTTTCCTAGCAAAATTTCAGAAACAAACTAACAGATCCAGAAAGCTGGAATTCATATGCAGCTGCTTTCCTTCCTGCCTTTTTTAATGTGCGTGATACACCTCGCACTTAAAAAGTATCAAATAAAAATATTACATGTGTTTATCTTTAAGTTCAATGATGAGACACACTCACCATAACTATCTCAAATACATTTATTGAGCCAAGGCCTAAAGTGTTTGTGTCCTCTCCATATAAATGTCTTAATAGAAGATTAATGAAGAGGAAAAAAAAGTCAAAAGGGAAAGAAACACCAACAGTTCCTACTCCAGCATCTTCACGGCTGATGAGAGGCAACTGGAAAGTTTACACTGTATTCATAACTGGAAGTACAAAGATTGGCTGGAAGGGAAGGACACTAAAGAGGGACAAGGTTGCCCTCTTCATTTATATTTTAACTTACAGCTAGAACTGTAAACATATCGTAAGCACGATCTGAATGAAAATGGAGAAAGTTATGTTAAAAAGAACAACTCAGGTTTAAAATAATGTCAGTTTGAAATTACTAGAAAATTTATAAGTCTAATTAGGCTTTTTTCCCCTGTGGTAACATAAAATGCCAGGTCTTTGAGTTATCCACATACAGCTGGATGTATCTGAGCTTGTACCATCCTATTACAAACAGTATGCACAACACACAGCATACAACAAATTTACACGGACTCTGGAGATAAAAATCATCCAGACTCTCAGTTATCTGATTTCAAATTCACTGTCAAAGGGTAATAATTTGTCATTTCAGAACACAAAAGGGAAGAATGATGTCCCTTACTGCACAAAGACATCTCTTTACTTTAGATTATTTCCAAATGCAGCTACTGCTTAAAGGTTTGGAGTCTGATCCTTTTTTCCATAGCACAATGACAAAAAAAGCTCGGAAACCAAGGACAGGGAAAGAGCTGATTTAGCATTTTCCCATTCTAAAATCCTCTCTGAAGGGGTTTTAAGTGTGAAGAAGTGAGAATAGGTAGGTAACATGCACTAGATATAGTTCCATTATTAACTCTTCCTCTGCAATTACAGAAAAGGTTAGAAAGTAACAGGGAAGGGGGAGTAAGAGAAAGGGGGAAGAAAAAAAAAGCACAACCGATTTTTTAATTCTTTGTTAGCAACCTGAAACAGGAGAGGGAGAAAAGCAGACAGAATGACTATATCAGGCAGAAGAGACCAATGACAGAGTAAGTTAAGACTTCAATGATTCCCAATTTTATTATTCATTTTTCATAGCAGTAACAGAGACAGTAGGAATTAGGGTGGAACAACAGCAAGAAATGATTCTGCACATTCTCTGAAGCCCACATTCCTTTTGACCATGAAGCTCTTCCTCAGGCTAAGAAACCTTCCTTGAGGTTTCTTTTCTCCTCCCCTCCTGCCTTCAACTATTGTCCTGAAAAGCACAGTTTCAGAAGCTCTCCCTCTTATCTCTCTTTTTCCTAACCCTGCTCATAACCATTCTCAAAATTAAACCATGCTAAATACACAGTCTTAATTAGTTTTGCTACCGATTCATAAAACTATGTTCCATCTGCAAAACAACAACTATTCTTCCCTATTTCCAGTATAAAAGGCCACGCTGACAGTTCAACTGTTGTTAGCACAGGCTGGCATGATTTCTTCTCCAAACCATTTATCACATTTTCACTGCACCCAAAATTATACCATAAAATAAAATATCTCCGTATCCAATAGCATCAACTCCTTCCTTCAAATTCTCTTCATAGAATGAAATTTTGGCCAGGACTTCAAGACTCTACAATCCCAGGTAAGCTCACACTTAGTAGTTTTGAACTAGCACATCACTACCTTAAACCTCACTTAATGGTATTTTGTGTCTCTACCCAGCAGCAAAGTACCTGTTTGATTAGAAGTTCCACCCTGCTCCTGCAGACATGTTTTAACTTTACAAACTTGGTATCAGAGTTAGATATCTAAACAATTTTACAGAACTTGGACAAAAAATTTTCAAAAAATTACTGGAAAATCATTTCTATGTTCTCTTAGATCATACCTTCACCAGGAAAGCGCAGGTTAGCCACAATAATTTCTAAACAAACCCCATATGGTGAGACAATGGTCCAGAAGATCATCAGAAGGCAGAATTCCACATTTTCTGCAGGACTCTGCCATGACAAGAGTCACAGAACCTGTAACTTGGACACCTATAGACACATCAAGATGCCTGCAAAGACTGCCACATTTCTCCAGGAAACAGCCACAAAACCCCTTGGAGATGCTGCCGTTAAGAAGTCTTCATCTCTGACCCAAGGTACACAGATTTATTTACTGCCCCCTGAACAAAAAGAACTACTCAGAATATAAGCAAGTAAAAAGCAGCTTATCTAAGCTAATAAGCTAAGAAAAGTCCCTACACAGGTCACATACAACAGTTCGTAAACCAATACAAAACTATCTTTCAGATTTAAAATTAGTAGTGCAAACTTTTACCTATATATAGTATATGGAAAATGTTACTACAGCTTCTTACACAGGGATGAGAGGGTTTAGGGTCTTGTCATGCATCATTAAGTCTCTGGAATATGAGTTCTTTTATGTACTTTCTGTCTGGTATTTAGTATATTGGGTCAACCCAGAAAAAGTACTCCTATTTGTTCCAACAGCCAGCCATACGGATGGAGTCACAGAACTCGTGAGACACTGTTGACGTGTTGCCATTTCCAGGAACTTAAAATTTTGCAGCCCTTTTTCCTAAAAAACATCATTTAACCTTTTCAAAGCTTCAAGTCTGAGGTCACTTGCAGACCATTCATTGGCAAAATCTCTGCAATGGCAAAGTATTCCTGACATGTGGACGATGCCTAGCTGAAGTGCATTTTTCCCTGCGTGGTTATGCCCAAGAGGAGATGTCCGACAGATGTTGCACTTCATACCCACTCACAGCAATGGTTGTGTGTTCTCACCTGCAGGCCCAGCACAAGGCCAGAAGGCAGACTAATACTGGGATATAGGAAATGATTCCCTCAGACAGTTCTAGTCCATAAGGTGTCATTTCCACCCTTGCTCTTTGTCCTTCTAGCTTTTAATTTGGAACTGAACATACCAGGACATACCATCACCTGAAATACACCTCAACACAGACAAAGTTAGAAATTTTCCTTTGAAACAAACCAGATGAGCTGCACTTTACAGACAGCTGTATAAAAGGAAAAGCTTTGACTATGCCACAAGTTATTACACCACCAAACTGTAAAGATTTAACTTTGACTTCTCTTTTTTTATTAATAGAGGCATAAGTATAATCCTCCAGGCATGAATGCCAGGAAGGCAAGGCAATGAGAATAAACGTTTAATGCTGTTGAATGGGCATAGCAACTGTACTCCCTGCCTGCAGCTAAATATCACTACTACAAAAGCATTCTTCCAGTTATCGCTACTAATAGTTGTTGCTGGGCAGGTATGTATATAGGAATTGCAGTTTAAAAGGGAGGGGAAAAAAAAGTCTAATCATTTTCTGTTACAGACCAGAGTTCTGCTAAAGAAATTTAATCCTTTTTCCAATATGGAAAGAAGCCAATTGTGTACAAGTTTACTGCAATTTCAGTCAGGGAACTCTAGCAACATTGATTATAATAACCCCTTCCTCCAACCCAACCAACACAACAAAAAAACAAGCAGCAAATAAACCAACCAACCAAAAACTCTACCCAAACAGGCTACTCAGACTGATAAATTCTTCCCTCTGTCTTTCCCTCCCCCACAGGTTGTACCTTCAATACAGACAGAACTTCCCAGATCAGAGGACACTTGTCAGTACAGGCTGACCAATCTCAGAGGTTTTTTTCTTTTTTTTTTTCTACCCCTTTTTTTTTTTCTTCAAGATACTCCGTGTTAACAGCTTGAGGGGGTTCAATCAGCACTGCTTTGATCTCGGCTGGAACTATAATTATTTAACATTGTTACAAGGATTTCTATAATCCATCCTACCATTAAATCCCTTTTACACCCTCATCTTCTGAAGGCTAATCTGCATCCGTACACTCAGTTTGTCTCTTCAGCTGGTTTCATCAGGCTCTGGCATTCTCCAACATCCAGAGTGCTGGTTCTTTTTTTTCTAATGAAATAATTTTCTTTCAAATTGAAAAGCGCAAAAGGTCTTGTGCATTTGCTACCTTTTGATGAGATAGCTATATAACAGCAATACAATCCACTGTTTGCTGAAAACTTCCTCCCAATTTCAAAAAAATTCATTTTCTCTGTGGTGTTTTCATTGAATTGATGCTACATATGTGTGTTATATACATAGCTGAGGGAAAAAAAGGAAAAAAAAAATCAAATGAACACCAGCAGTTGCTCCAAGAATAGTAATAGTGTGCTCATTTCTCTATCTACCCCCCTGGATAAATACCACAGGAAAAACTGTATCCAAACTTAGAAAGCTAGGTAAATAAATTTGGAGTGCTTGAAGAGGAAACAGAAATATTTTCTAATTATAATGTGTGAAAGACACACACCACATGGAAAAAGGACTTTAACAGAATCAAAGGAAATAAATGAGAGAAAGAGAATGAATACAGAGCAGAATAAAAATGAAGAGCACGAACAAAATCAGACCAGGAATATAAAAGGAGATGATCAGAAATTATGAATGATCAAAAGGCAACAGGAAAAAAAAAAAAAAAACAAACAAACCGAAAAGCTTTCCTTTTTTTTTTAAATGAAATGCGACAAGGAAAAAGACTTTTCCAGCACACATGTGCACGTACCTTGAGAAAACTGTCTCTCTGCTGCACATGTTTTGTGTGAATCATTTTTAAGCAACCAAAATTTAAAGACATTTGTTCCACTAAGCACCACTGGACTGCCACCTTGGTAGCCACCGGGCTGTGACCGTGTGCATGTGGGAAGGAGAACACCTGCGCAGGCAGGAAGGTGGGGATGGTGTACTACAGTAAGTACCACCGGGTCACAGTTGTAAGAGAGGATCACGTATAAGCTTAGGTGTGACAGTTTTCAGATGAAGTAGATTTATTCAGAGAAATAATCTCACGTCCTCTTTCTTGCAATGCATACCTAGAAGGTTAATTAAAAGCAAGTCCATATACAGTGCTTTATTATATAAATATTTCATAAGGCAAAAGGTTAACAGTAGGTAGTATCTGTACAAAAGAAAAATTGGAGAAATAAAGTCAATGAAAAAGAAACAGTATGGGTCACAATTAAGAAACATATATAGAGAAAACAGGAGTTTTAAAAGGGCAAGTTTTAGTTTATTCCCCTTAACTGCTAAGGATAAGATTTACTTTATCATCTGATGCTTGAGAAAATCATATGCGACAGTCATCATTGTAAAATACTGCTTGGATTTATAGATAATTAAAAGACTAAGTAATAGATTCAACTGATTTTTCAGAAGAAGAAACTAAGACCCACACAGGCTATTTCAGAATACCCCATCAAGCAAATATATGGCACTTTAGTTAAAAAACCCTGTACAAGATAATAATAGAAAGAATTAACTCTTTCCTTTAAGAAAATTTTTGTCCTTAGGAGTAATGCTTTTCTAACCCTGGGAAGTATTTCAACATGTCCTCTTCTCAATTCTAATGTTGGTATATTCCTACTTATAGCCACAGCAAAACCATACAGTTACAGTAAAAATAAATCTTACCACTAGCAAATAAAATAAGATCAAGACTCAAGTGCATTATGCCACCACAAGACTGCATTTCACAGCTGTAATCAGAGCCAAGAAATATGACGGGTTTTTTAAAATCTCCAAAAAAAAGATTGCAGAATCCAAACGAGTTATTTAAAAAATTGATGTATTATGGCAGTCGTTACTACCCTACCACTGATAATGAAGTCACTATGAAATGAAAATGAACAGTAAGCCTGTTCATTTTCAAGCAGCCTCAAGATATAGCTTCTACTTCTTGGAAGCAAAAACTATCCATTTTTAAATGTGTATAAGTCAAAGCACCCTGCATATCAAGATAAATATTTTAATAAAAATGTTTCAAAATAGGAAGTTAGAAAAAATGAAAAATATACATTTGAATTAACAGAAACTGAAGAAGTTATTGTTTGAAGTACTTATTCATTGTATTCAGAATTCTAGGTCTTACTGAAGTAATTCCCTCAACCTTTTTAACATTGTCAGAGGAGTGGAAAGGGGCCTTTAGCATTGCTTCCACTTGCATCCTTATTAATTTATGCAAGCTAACAGTTTGCTGAGTATGTAGAAAGTACAATGATAAAGGCAGCTCCTTCCTGGAAGAGCTTCTGACCTAAGGCCACAGTCCTACAAACACTTACATATGTGCTTAACTTAATGCATGCAAGTAGCTCTTTGTTTAATGACATGCTGATATGCATTAATTTAGAAGTTTATGAATGCTTTGCAAGATGGGAGGCATACAGATCAAAAGCATTCTTCTAAAAGTAGATTATTTTTATTTTACTACCCAGAGAGGAAAAAAATAAATAAAGACTTATTGATTATATCTTCAAATGCCAGGTTAGTCTGGAAAAACAGATTTAAGCACTTATTTCTTGCACTGTTCTATGAAGTCTTTTTCTTGGAGATTGAAGATGTTTTCAGATGCTCCAAAACACACTTTTTCCTATCTCCTGTTAACAACAACGTCCAAAGGCCAATGAACGCTCCCTTGCTCTAACAGTCTTCCTCCTAAAAAGTGCATTTGTGAGTTACACAAATCGGATGTGTGTTCATATCTTAACTAGTCATTAACAGGCTAGGTATTAACTTCACTGCCATCTATATGTACTTTTCTATTTACTTCAACAGGACCAGAAATTTTAATGATCTATTTTGAGATCCTTAAGTTTAAAGACCAAGTTTGACTAAGCTTGACATGAAATAATAAATACCTGCCCTCTGTTGAAATTTAAATGAGCATAAGTAACCGATGAATTTGGGCAAATAGCGGTCTAACGGTATCCACCATGGTTATTAACACACTTCTGGAGAGAAGACAATGTTAAACTTAGCAGTATTTGACAGCATGTTACTCTACAAACAGTCCCCTGACATCCACAGAACATCAGAGCGATGAGTACTCCAGCTGAAGGTGGCCATGATAGGTTTCATATTTGGTATTCTTTATTTATACATATCGACTGCTTAACACAGATAATGCAAAGCTGTGACTGCTGGTGAGCAAAATAAAGTAATATTTCACAGTTATGATGTCATCAAAGGACTATATTTCATGGCTATAACATCTTTGCAAATATATACATAAAGTGGTATCCCCAAGGAGGACTACTTGCTAAGTCTGCCTGAGGTCCAGCAAGGTGGACCTCTTTAAATTCCATTTAATGTACATTAAGATTTGAATATCAAGGAAGTCTAAATAGCCTGAGGGTAGAAAAGGCATTCTGAGTTTCATACACTGTAGCATACTTGCCATATTACATGAATTTTTCTATATATTATATGCTGTGTTATCTTCAATTCACTCTAACTTTCAGCACACTATTTTCCTTTTATGCATTTATCTGTGCATATATGCTTTATATATTATATGTAATTACAGAATTACAACTCAAGTGAATCTCCTAATATATAAACTATCACTGATGCAGTCTCAGAATTTCAGATCTTGAAAATAGAATTTGATCACTTTATTCACTCTAAACCACTATCATTGTAATATCAGCCTAAAGCAATATGGGCTGCTAAAATAATTTGGTTCCATTTTTCCAAAAAGGAAAACTGATAGGATTATTTTCGTGATAAATTAATTTTACCATGTAATTGCAATTATGACTTCTAATTAATGAATGGTTTCAGCCTCACTAACTAGGTCAGCATTTTTCTTTTAAAAATATATCATTTTTCTCTTCAGATAAGCATCGTGATATGTCCGAGCTTTGGGGAAATGCACATAGCATTTTTATAGGGCAATGATCCCAGACGCTGAGAAATGGTGAAAGTAATGTGACATGCTTTCCTACACATTTAAGTCATTTTTTGTCTCTTTCACTAGAAAAATTAAAAAGCAAGCAGAAGGCAAAAAGGTTTCTTAATAGGGAGGATCACGGTTTCTAAGTGCTATTAAAATATTATTTCATTTCATGACTGAGTTTCCCAATCTGTGTAATGCTGAACAATGCGAGTCCAATGAATCAGTAGAACTATTATGAATTAGAACTATTATGTGCTATGAATAGGTAGGTCTATTGCATCATGCTTGTCAATATGCATATGACATTACAGAGTATATCGACAAGAGGCAGAACTCAAGAACAGCTTCTGCAATCAGATTAATTCCTACAAAAAGACATTAAAGGAACCTGAAAGTTTAACTCTTATGTCATGTAGGAGAGAGTCCAGCAATCCTCACTGTCCACTGCTCTGTCAGATCTCGTGTTTAAAGGTACTATGCAAGAACATTTCTCCAGTGTCTCCTGCAGATGTGATCTGGCATGTATACACCATTTTAAATTTGAACATTGTTCATCTTCCATTTCCATCCCTGTCACCAACCAATGATTAGTAGGACAGGATGAGAGAAAAATAATTTCCTTGGAAGAGGCTCAAAATTTGATGACTAAAATGTTATGGATATAGCAATTAAACTAAATGCTAGCTCTTCTCAGACTCTACCACACCAAAATATCTGGGTTTTTTTAGGTTTTTGTGTTTGGTTTTTTTTTTCCCCTGCTGCTATAAATAGTCACATATTTAGAGAGCCCCTTACAGAAAATTTCCATGAAAACTTGAGATTCAATATATACTTTGAAAAATAGTCAATATCAAATGCTAAGCAGTTCTGTAATTGGGAATTATTTTTTTGAGAATAAGTCAATAAAAATCATAAAGTACAAATCACAACAGCGAAATACTTAAGAAAATAAAGTTTAAAATTCTACATACGTTATCAGATCATAACAATATGAAGCAATTACAAAGTTGCTACACAAACCTTGAAAACAGGACTGTATTACACCTAATAAAACTCCCAGGAAATGCTTATCATAAATGCTGTCCAGACAGACTCCTTTTTTAAAGGAGAATTAGTATTTATTTTTATACACAATCCAAAGATTTATGAACTGATTATTAGTTCTGGCATCACGGTATAAATATCAAACTTCAGAGAACTTAATGAAGGGTTTTTTTCACACAATAATGCAATTTGAAATTCAGTCTCCTTTAAGAACCACCCAGCCCAAAATGCATACATGCAGCCCTCAGAAGTATGTCCATGGTATACATTGCACTGCCTTTCTCAATTATCCACAATAATCCATCATTGAGGTTTTATGCTGATGAAGTACCTTTAAAATCAATGCAACTACACTGCCATAAAACCAGAGAAGCTCAGAGCTGCATGAGTCCACCTTGAGGATTTTCTCTAATTAAAATACAATTTTTACTGTTCTATCCAAGGTTTTTGAAATCTATCAGCCAATATGTTTGGGTTTTTTTTAATATCAAACAATATGCCAATGAATAATCCTGTAATATTCACTTAGGACAAAACTATGTAAAATACTGGCAAGTTCTTATATCTGTAATCCCCAGGAATATCTTGTGAAGTCAAATACGGCTGTTCCAGGTTTTTCCACACGAATACATTGCTTAACAATCTTGAAGGAGACAGAGGGGAGCAAAGGGAAAGAGTAAGCTACAATAGGACAATTTAACTTTACTGTCATGTGTCATAAAAGATGCAAGGTTGTACTTGTTGCCGAAACTGGTCAGCAGGCTTTGCAAGCATCTTCCTCACAGATATGATTTAAAATGCTACAGAGTAAAAATAGTTTTGGGAATTAGATTGTTAAAAATTATCTAATAATTTTATATATTAGTATGGGAAGATCTGAAATCTTTGGTGGGTAGGCAGGAATGAAAACAAAAACACGAGCTCAGATGTCCTCTACAAAGCTGTTTCAGAAGGTATATGCCAATCAAGTTAACTGCAGCAAAAACTAGGACCAGTGGCCATTGTGCAGTTACGGCTTTCCAAACAGAGGCTTTAATCCTTATTACTTCTGCCTACCCAAATGTCAGCATAGGCATATCACTGGCTCTGCCATACTTCTGAGTATCTGGTTCAGCGGTTTCTCACTGACTCCATTAGAACATGTTTAAGTAACTAAACATTTTGTAACTAAACAAAAGCAAGGTCTGATGCTATTAAGACAGCCATGCTTGTTTTTGCCACACTGGTAAGTGCTGAGTGACTGCATAGAAGAGTTTATTGTAGCATTTCTATATGATTACTGTTACTGCACTTGACAAACATCTTTTAACACATACCCTTGTCTGAAGCCTGCATCAAGGAGAGAAAATAAGATCTACTACTTAATTTACATACTTCTTTTGAGCATGTGATGGTAAAGCCCCCTAAAAGAAATGGAAAATGGTAATTAAACCTAAACCTAAGTGCGTGCTAAGCTGGTCTCACTGAGCTGAGCACAGACACTGAGAAAGTCAAGATCAGAATTAAGAGGAATTCTGCACTTAGGACTATTGCAGTCCCATGATCACCATGTCCAGTTTCCTTTTCTGCCTGTCTCGTTTTGTGTGTAAATACTAGTAGCCAGTTTGTCACTCAAAATGTCACATTAAATTTTTTACTGTCAGCAAAACTAGTTCTTTCCAACAGAGATATGATGGTTCTTGGTGACAGTGTTTTTGTTGTTTTAGTAAATTATTCCAACTTCTATGTTATGATGTCTCAAGAGAGAGTAAAATAATAAAGTTTTCAAAAGGGTAGGAAGAAAATGTGTTTTGAAAATATTTTCTTTCTTTAATGACATGCTGAACACAACATGTATCACCGAAACCTGGCAATTTTCAAAATAAAGTCACAAGCATCTCTCACTAGGTGTCTGCATCCAACTGCTAGACTACAGCTTTGCATGTTAAATAACACTATGTTGTGCATACAGTTCAAGATCTCAACACATCCACTCTTCAAGCCTTCAAGCCAGTGTTGCTATGCAGTATTCTGCATGCAATAATCTTAGCTGATTTAATGAGAAAAACACAACAAAGAACAAAATAGTTGTGGACCAATTACATGTCCCTTTTGATTCACACCCCATCTGTTTCCAAAACCAGCCATTGTTTCCTAGTCCTCTGCAATTACCAGGGTGTTATGTTGCCTTTATAACCAGACTACAGCCGAGACAGCTGAAAAGTGCAAAGCTTTCTGCCAGCCTCTGCAGGTCCCTTGGTGCACGGAACTACAAGAAACAATGTATTGTAATGCAGATGTTCATCGATTCCCTGAGGAATATCACAGACTAGTAGTCCTTCACTGGGTGACCTACAGGGATTTGTACTTTACATAATATCCACTATATAGCCTATCATGTCCAAAGCAAAAGTACCTAGTGAATCTGATCATTCGTCCCTTGCACGTGCCTTTCCCAGCTATCAACTTTTTCAGAGAACAAGCATTTTGTGCTTGAAAAGTAAATGCCAATCAAAATAGAACATATATCTAATGTGTATCACCTTTCAGTCAGAGTTCAATGCCTTTTACGAGCCAGGCCGATGTTCTTGCCTCATGCTGGACATACACAAGTACAAAAGAACTCGGGATGTTACCAGATTGATTTCAAGTCTACCTAGTCTAAAAATTGGCCTACTTGCACATTGAGATGGTTTCTAGTGAAAAATCTACACCTAACACACCAAAAATGAAAAGCCTTGCTATGGTAAGTTAGTGTTTCACAAACGGATAAAGGACCAGAATAGTAAATTCATACCAAATTAAAAACTAACAGACTTGAAGATGTGTTGATAGTTTTACTTTTCTGAAGCATTTTGACTGCGATAAAAATGAAGTTTTGAATTTGAAAATATTCTAAAGGGCTATTGTTTATTTAAAGTTCTCTAAGATCTGAAAATATACATATGAAAAACCCTTACTTCTAAACTAAGTTCATTTCTACAGGAACTAATTTTGAAATTACATTCAAATTCATATATATATGCTAACTCTGTGAAACAATGATAAGGAAATGGCATCCCAACTGACAAAACAGTCGGAATACTTGACAAGGGCTCCAGTACTCAGTCATGAGCTCACTGCTTTTTTGATATTTTAAGCTGCAAGTCAAATGAGGTAATGCTTATCTCCAAGTTTACAGAATCCTACTGTATTTGTACCTTGAATCATGAAAGGGATGCTACAGAAGTCATCATAATAAATGACATCAAGGCAGGAAACACCCCTCAGTTTTCAAAACTTAGTACTGCCTATTCGCATGATTTTAGGGGAATTGCACATCATTCACGTGATTTAGGGGAACTGCACCTCAATTTCCTCTCAAAGCCTTGGTGACCACCATTTCTGGCTAGTGAGCATCATTTCATCATGTGACTCATAAAGTAAAATTGTCCCCATGACTTGTAGGTCATGCATGAGCCTGTTTACCAGAAAAGCTGAAGTTTCACATGGGGAAGAGGACAGCAGGAAAAACAGACAATTTCTGTACTAAGTACGTCTGTTAAAGTTGATTACATCTGCCAAAGAACACTTTTAGGCACTGAGGCCAGACAGGGGCATATTTATGTGCTGGGAGACTTCCTCAGCCTTTAAAGCATTGCAGGGAGCATTGTCCAGAGGTACAACTCCTGCAGCTAGGGATCCACTTGGGAAGAATGTCAGCTGGCCTCAACCAAAATCACACCAGGGTCCATTTTAACACTTCACAGCAGATAGTACTCAGCCTCTGTCACTACTGACTTTAACACAGTGTAGCCTATTTCTCCTAATAGTTCTTAGCCCTGCATCTTCTCACTATGAAAAATGTGCTCATCATGACATCAGAGCAGAGAGGGAAGGCCCTGAGAAAGGTCTGCAGGAAGAAGCAGCTGCTACAGCCAGCAGAATAATTCATCAATCATGGTGCTCTTGCAAATGTTCACAGGTTATACACTAATTATGAGTTTAAAAATATTATTTCTTAAATATCAATTCTTACAATCACTTGATATGAGAAACCCAGATTTTGTTAAAAAAATTGGGGGGGAGGAGGGACGACCTCAGGGGTTCACACTTTTAGCAGACATTTGGCACCGAGTCCCAATGACATATAGATGAATTCTAATTTATAGCACTAATTACATCATGAAGGTGAAATATGTTGAATATAGCGCAAAGAGCACTTGGGGAACAATCATTTTAGCCAATCAGACCTAAAATAGAATGATGCCTTGCAGAGTTCTGCAGATCAGATTTCAGGTAATCAAGCCAAATCTGGAATACACATGGAAAAGGACTGGGAACACTACAATCCCTGAAGATACAGATTAGCTCTATCTACAAGACTGAAAAATATTTGAAATCCTGCATTTAATCCACAAGTGTAGTAGCCTCTTAAAACAGCTGCAGTATTAGAATCCAAACCATGAAGAAAGGGGTCCAATTGCATTTACTTAATCTACCTTAATACTATTCAATTGTCAAAACAAGTCCTGCAGTGCAAGGGTTAACTTGATGACTATTAAGCCCTTTTGCTATTCTGTGTCCACCTGGCCTTCTAGTTCTATACTAGTCATGGAAACCCAATCAAGATCCACAGAAAACATCCCCTGCTCCTCCAAGACCCACTCCCAACTCCCCACCATGCAAGCCTGATTCTCTGCTTTTAATCCAATATCCACTTCACTACACAAGATTTATTTAGACTGCCTCTTGTTTCATAAAGGGCTCCAAAAGTCTGTAGTGATTTTTGACACTTTGTTATAATGTTTCTATGACCCACCCCCACACACACCTCACATACCACACCACCATCCAGCCTCATTTTCATACGGATACAAAGCATCAGGATAAAATGATGGTTCATTATAGTGGTACAGAGCTCTTATCTTCATCCGGCAAGAGTCATTTCCTTCCAAAGATTGAAATGCAAATGTGAAAATTAATGATAACTGCATTATCTGATAGCAGAGATAATACCGATTCACTGTCAGAGTAACACACAGTCATTCTATGATTTCCTCTGCTTCTTCACAATATTCTTCTTACTGTCAGACTATATCTATGGTTAACTATGTTTCATGGATTTTTGTTAATTTACATCAAATAGCATTTCCAAGATCTTAAATCTACCACATTTCCCCAGTCAAAAAAGAAACAAAATCAGGACAGTAATCTCCAAGTCCTTCTTAGGACTGGTTTAAAAAGAACAAAAAAAAAAGTATAAAAAGGGGAGGAAAAAAAAAAAAGACTATCGCTAATGTCTGCTTCCAGACTGCAGTGGTCTTCCAATCTTTCCAATCTATATTATACAGTTTTGCTTTGTAACTCAAAACCAAGAAGTGTTTATAGCACTACTACATAATGCAAAGTAAACCCAACAATCAACACATATTGACAGTGATTCTTATGAATGGCTACAGGAAATCTGGTCAGAAAAGCTTTTCAAACTACCTTTTATAGCAGAAAAATGTGAACCTGTATGACATGTTCAAGAGAACCTTTCTGATCCACATCTTGCTAAAGCAATACACCAGAATTCACATGAAAACCTGTTTTTCTATCTTTTATTAAACATTAATAGCAGTAAAGCTCAATATATTATTTTAAAGCACTATTTCATGTTCTGTTTACTCTTTCTCTTAAATTTTGATACATTTAAGAAAAACACCAACCTGTAACAGTAATTCAAAGAAACAATACTGTGCTATATGTAACTATCCTTCATACTTTTTTCCACAGCTCTCTGATATATGTATATGAGTGATGTCTCTAAGAAATAACATGAGTTTTGAGTTCATTAAACTTCTGTTATCAATAACAGAAGTTCTGCTCATTTACTGAGGCAGAATTTGACACACTGAAAACTTTCACTTTGAGGAGATGAATGTAAACAATACTTAAAAAAAATACAATAAAAATTACCACAAGTTCTAGGCCTTATTTTCCACTGCATTATTTTTCCCCCACTGTGGATATGGGGACAATACAAATTTTCTCACTTCCTAAGAAAAAATCTGATACATTTCAGAAGAACTGCAACTAACTTTCGAGACTGTCCAACTCAAAATCAGCACATTCTGCTAGAAACCTGTGCTTCTTTATGACTAAGAGCTCATATACAAAATAAGGATATAAGTATATGTCATTTGAATTAAGGAGAGAACCAACTGCTCCTTGGGGACAAGATTTTCTGCATGGCATTAATTTCACCTTTGTAAGTGTCCTGTACTCAGTTCCTCAACTGCTAACGCAAAGAGTATTTCTCTGTCATAAAAGGCAGATACAACTTCACCAGTGGCTGAAGCAGTCACTGGTTATTTGACCTCTGCAGAAGGAAAGTCAAAAGAACTAAGCACATAGAATGGCTGAGTGGGTTTTGAGAATCTTTTTGGCTGTCAGAACTAGAAAACTGTGTCCCATCCGTCTATAGCAAAAGACATTTCCCTTGCCTATTACTCACAGAATAGGTATAGGATGTCTTCTACTGTATTATTTTATTCCACCACTAGAGAATAATAGCACAGAATTTAGAAGAGTAAAGACAAATTATTCTTAACATAGCTTGACTACAGAACTACTGAAGAAATAAAAACTGGGAGTTGCTTATGTGAAGGACTGCTTGTACTTTTTCATTATAAATGTATCCAAACAGTACAATAGTTATAAAAGGAATATACAGCATATTTATGTATTCAGTCCATTTTAGTTACAAGGAATTATTATTATCAACCAGTCCAACTTTTGCCCCAGTGGAATCTATCCTATTAAGTCCAAGTGTTTGCCACAGTACTGGATCAGGTCCTCTAGGAAAGTATCTCATCCTGAATGTAAGTATTTCCCATTATATGTAAGTGACTTTTCATACAATGTTCCAATAATTAGCTTTAAGCACTAAAATCTGTCCTTCATGTCTAAAATTCCAGAGCTTAAACGTCCATTTAATCTTCTGATACTTTTGCTAGAAAGAGGTGCCCATTATCAGATTTTCACTTTGAATTTGAAGTAGTTTGTCATCAGGTTGTCCTTTAATATTTTCTTTGATAAAATAAATAAAAGGACTAGACTTATGTCTTAATATCGTCCTTTCAACATTCTAGTGGCTCTTCTCTAAAGGCGTTTCAAATTTTAACATTCTTGAAGTGTGAATGCAGGAGACAGAACTCTGTTTCAGCATCAAGCAAGACTGATCAGACAAGCAAGACAATCTGAAAACCCAAACATATCCTTTAGCCACAACATTGGATTTTGGGCTGAACCCTGGTTCACTAAATCCCAAGACTTTTTTGGACACACTGCTTTCTGTACTTTTCTGTACTTCTTACCTACCCATAAGCACATGACATCTTTAATTTTACTGAAACTAAAATTTTGCTGCAGGTAACGTCCAGCAATTCAGATCTGGTAATAAAATGGGCAATGAGCAGACTGAGAGCAGCCATAAGGAGAAGGACTTGGAGATGCTGGTTGATGAGAAGCTCAACATGTATCAGCAATGTTTGCAGCCTAGAAAGCAAATCACATCCTGGGCTGCATCAAAAGCAGCACAACCAGCAGGATGAGGAAGGTGATTCTCCCCCTCTACTCTGCTCTTGTGAGACTCCACCTGGAACATTGTGTTCAGCTCTAGGGCCCTCACCATAAGAAGGGCATGGACCCATTGGAGCAAGTCCAGAGGAAAGTCACAATAATCAGAGGGGCTGGACCACCTTCCCTGGGAAGACAGGCTGACAGAATTGAGGATGTTGAGGTTGCTCAGCCTGGAAGACAGAAGGCTCTGGTAAAACTTTACTGCAACAATCTGGTACTTACAGGGTGCCTACAAAAAAAGATTGGAAGGAACTCTTTATCAGAGAGTGCAGTGATAGGATGAGGGGTGATGGTCTTAAAGGGTAGATTTATAGGAAGAAATTCTTTACTGTGAGGATGAGGAGGCACTAGAACAGGTTGCCCAGAAAAGCTGCAGATACCTCCTCCCTAGGAAGGTTCAAGGCCAAGCTAGATGGGGCTTTGAGCAGCCTGTCCAGTGGAAGGTGTCCCTGTCCATGACAGAGGAGGTACAACTAGATGATCATTAAGGTCATTTCCAACCCAAACCTTTCTATAATACCCAACCATTATTCAGTATTTTCTTTGGATTGTATACATATTGCAGAGAACCAATACACTAACTCACTGTTATATATTAAGCTGTTTTTACACAATCTGTTTTTTCCATAATTGTATACAGATAGACATTCTTACTAATCCCTCTTTAATAAAAGGGTATTACGTCACTTATGCCATTATTTCCAGTGGGACCACTGTCGTGGACATTATCCAGACTAACCCTGACTTACTGGTTTCAAACACATTGTTTCCTCTAACATTCTATCATTTCCAAGTCATCTCAAAAGTTCTTGAAAACTGTAAGACTGATAAATAGTATAGTGGGTCACCTAGCTCCTAGAAAAGTTAAATTCAAACTATCAACTGCTTAAATTAGCTAGTCCACCACTAACTGATCAGACTAACATTTCACATACAATTAAGTTTAAGCAGACTAGAAATATTTACTCTACCTTTTTTACTCATCCTCAGTAACTATTAAGAGTCCTGGCTTGTAATAGATCAATACCAATTCTCTATTGATTTTTCTTACCACATTTTAAAATGTCATCTTACTGCTACTAATGAGGCTACTGATAGGTTTTTAGTTACTTTTTTTTCCCCCCCATTTTCTTTTAGCTAGGTATTACAGTTCCTAGCATCAGGTTATATCCACTGCTTTTCCATTCATTTTAAACTCAGATTTTTCTGGTTTGTTTTGTGTGTGTCATTTTTCTGGTTTAATTCTCTTCTAGGTGAAGTCAGCACTTCCCTCACTTTTCTTATCGCTTTTGAAAAATCTCAAAAATTGTTCTTAAACACTTTCAAGTTATAACTGATACTTTATCATTTAAACCTTTTTTCCCTTTCAATACAATGCCTACTGTACTGAACTTGTATTCACCAACACAGGAATGACCACCGGATAATAAACAAGCAGCGATTTCTAATTCCATAAACAATTCTTCCTTATCTCTGAGGACAGAGATATAGCTTCCTTATCCTGGGTTCCAAAATATTTTGTTTGAGGGGCCTAGTATCTAAAATTTGAAGAGATTTTAAGAAAGTTCTTGTATGGAAGCATGAAACCTCTAGAATATTTAATTCACAACTGCCCAGGTTTAAGAGGTTTTTGCTCTTACACAGAGCAGATATCCAGTTAAAGACCAGAATGAGCCTATTCTCTCCTGTGATGCATGGTCTGCAGAAGACATTATGTAGGAGATACACCTTTTGTTCATGATGCGTTAAACCACTCGTCACTGGCCTCACATGCATTGATATCCTACCAGTAATGCAAAGCCTATAGAACCATATACATCTAGAAGTACCAAGGCATCCATGTGATAGTAAACAGTATGTTTCATGCTGTAATATGACCTCTGATTCTGCATTTACAAATGAAGTATTTTCTTGCAAAATTTGTTTAAACCTGGTCTTGCTTTGCAGGCTTTCTATTTTGTGGACATTTGCTGCTGGCTGTAATGGAAGAAGGATCAGTTCTGTCACTGTGTGTCCACATAGTCTATTGACCTCAGCTTCCATTATTTCAGAGTAGTCTTCTCATTAAAAACATTTTGTAAAAAATGAAGACAAAACCAATGAAAACTTGGAGTGATTAAAAAACATCCAGGTAACACTAAGTGACTACACAGCTTAGGCATTATCTCTGCAATTTCTTGATGGTCAGTAAAGGTCACTAGACTAGGTCATCTGGAAGATTGCTTCAGCAGAAACTCTTTGAAGCTATAGCACATTTGAACTTCAGAATTTTATTCATAAAAATATTCTAATTACAAAGGCTTGGGAATGAATGTGAACCATTTAATGATGCAAATTTTCAAACAATATAAAATCCTAATTAATGCTGCAAGCTTAATTTTGACTCGTCTGTAAGTTGTTGCTAATGAATAACTCACAGAACTTCGGTCCCTGACAAGTATTGACTCTGAAAACAACAGTATGTTCCCTCAGTGCTAAGAAAAATAGAAAAACCAAAACACTAAAGCAAGAGCTCTAATATTTAATCTTTGAGTTGTCACAGTTCACATTATGAGTCGATAGCAACTTGTACCATGCGTAACACAGTCAGTGTTGGATTCTGAGATAGCTCCATCTCAGCAAGGAGATCAAAGACAGACCAGGTAAAGAATGTATGGTCATCTGCTCCTTGAGGTAGCCCTCTACTATGAGTTGGTAAAGTTACTGAAGAGAAGTTTCTAATGGTTCTATTTGTGCTGTGCTAAAAAAAAAGTTCCTAAATAAGGAATGTGTTTCATGCTTTGTTTGTTTGGGTTTTTTAGTTTCTTTTTTCAGAGCTCAGAAAAAGTTATCTTTGTACTTCATGGTCAAAAATCATCTGTTGTTTCTTTATCCATACAAATAAAACCCTCTCATTTTAGAAGGAATACATGATGGAGACATCGGCATGTGGTACATATCCATTCCTTTTTTCATACATATTATATGCTTGTAAAGAGCTAGTATTTATTTAAAATTGAGCTGTTTATTTCATGTTGGTGGTGATCAGTTTTCTGAAGTCAAAAGGAATTTTCCCACATTCAGCTTGGATTCCAAGTCAAAGCTACCAACAAATACTACAAGAAATACACACATCTTACTGTTTAAATGAAATTCTCCCCCCCCAAACATTCCTTTTACTCCATACTGTCATAAAAGATCTCTCAAGCTTTCATATAAGATAGCTCATGTATAAAGCAGTAACAGCCCACAAAATGCATATTCAGCTATGGTGAAATACACCAAAAACAAAGCAACAAAAAATACCCATTTCATATAAAGTTTATTTATAATTAAATTAAAAAGTAAGTAATGTTTTAATAACTGACAGCCTTTAAGTCTACAATGAAGCTGGAAAAGCCCATTATGCTACATCCAAAGAGGTCTTTTGCATTATGTTAAAGGTACTGTAGTGTATTATAATACAAAGTCTTGTTTTCACATAACATCATAGTGCTTTATATGGAATATCAACTTATTTGTGTATTATCATTAAAAACATTTTAAATTACATCATAATTAGATAGACTACATCTGCTTTTTTGTTTGCATTACATTTTCTAGCTACTGGTGTCAGATAATTACCATTAGTTGTGTTCTTCTCTTCATAAAAAGCATACAGTAATTTGCAAAATCAAGAAAGGATGAAAATGTGATCGAAAGAGGAATTTTCTAATGAAATTATTACTGCATTATAAATTATTGATAAAATGCTTCTGGAACTCTTTTTCCGATGTGCTCATCTTTTTTAGGGAAAATTTCCCCAAGATATACAGCTATTCTGAGAGGATGTTTGGCTTCAGAAGCGCATTTTCCAACAGCACTATTAAAATATAGTCAATAGAATGGATTTAAAGCCCATTCTGCCATCCATACCTATGAAAACATTGCACTGAATTCAGCAACTGCAGAACCACCCGAGAAATACAATTTACCCCTTTCTCTTTGGTATATTTAGAGCACCAACATATTTATATTGAACAGATGTTTGGAAAGTATTCCCATGTTACCATCACATCTTATATCTTAGCAACATTACGCTTGCATCATCTTTACTGTGCATAATAGAAAATGCTACCATGAATTATTGTACTAATGTGAAGTTCTAACACCGTGTTGACTGCAATTTAAAAGCTCCTTTTTCAACTGAAAACAATGACTAGGTATGCTAAATGATTTCTATCAGGCTAAAGCAGGTAAACAAAGTCCTTGAAAATATCAGTAGATACTGTACCTATTTGTTAAGCTCAACAGGTTGCTAAACGTAGGCACAAAGCTTGAGAAGAGACAGAAGCATTTAGTTGGTCTTCTGGCCTCAGAAAGCAGAGCAGAAGAGTTTCTATCTTTATATAACAATGGAATTCAGAACTTTTGATAAATTTTAATGTTAAAATCCTAAGCAGCAACAACATTTTCCTTTATATCAAGCAGGTACATAAGGCATCTTATGTTGAATAATTTATAAAAGTGGTATAGTCAAAACCATTTTTTACCCAATAACTTTATCTTAGCATGATATCCTGTACTCCAAAGGATCATAAAAGAAACAGTGCATTAAACACCAATGCAAAGCATAACACATCTACTAAAGTAATATTAAAGAAATACTGGAATCTAGTTTAAGATATTTGGCATTCAGTTGTTTTTTTCCTACCTGGCCCATCCCAATCTTCAGTCTCCACAGTCAGCTGTCCTGGTTTCTCTGACCTTGCATCACCATCAGATTCTGCTGTCTCCTGGGTGCCTTCTTCATTGCCTGAAAAAACAAATCACAGAAATAGAGTAATGACATGTTTCACAGTGACTTTTAGACAGCACTCCTACAATATCCAACCAATTGCTTGCATGCCTAAGTGAAAACATGTGCATGTCTATAAACAGAGAGAAAATAAAAAAAAAGAATTAGACACCTAAACATCTGTCAGTTCCCAGTGATTCAAAAACAAGCTGTAAGCATCCAATCCTTCCAGTTCTGTGGGGAGACAAATCTTAGACATTAGTGTTTATTCCATATGCTTAAAAAAATATATATATAAAATACCAGAATCACAACTTGCACCCATTTCTGTAAACTAATGCACTCCAAGTCATTATGTTTGTATGCACAAAGGAGACAAGGAAATCAGCTTGTTACTCCCCAGGAACATATGCTTTCAGTTATGTGTTTTCTTGAATCGACATCTAACTGTTTCTTATGCATTGTGGGTTAACGACACGCAGTATAAAAATACAGTCCACTAAACATCCTGGCTTTTCAGGCAACTAATGGAGAGCTACTCTGGGGTGTTTCAGCATTTAAGGAATACTTAAGGAAAGGTCATAATGTACCAGCCCATCCCTATAATTTTCCCCATCAAGCTTCATCTAAAGAACTGCAATATTTCTGATGAATTTTAGAATTTTCAGCATCCAGAAGTACCCGAAAACATCTGTCTCGTCTTCAGTAACTATCCACTGCCAGGTTGTATATAGGACACATGGAAAATTATGATAAGTTTCTATTTTTAAAGATGATCATTTAATTTTTTTTTTAGAAGAATTCCTTGTTCAAAGTGCAGTTATTTCAGTTAAACAAATCTCTAGGCAAGCTCCATGCAAAAATACTTTGAAATAGCCACTGTGAAAAATTACATTGAAGGTGAGAGGTTCAGCTATTAACACAAAGTAATGTGTTAAATGACATCTCCAAGGGCTTATCCAGGCCAGTACTTCACTGCACTTGTAGACTTTTTTCCTTTACTACTAATCAATCCAAGCAACTATTGCATAGGAAGATGCTATGCAGAATAAAAAAAAAAATCTGCAAAATTAACTGTATTAGTCAAATAGGACTGAAAGAGGTTTCCTTTTTTTAAGCCACCTTGAAGCAAACTTTTTTTAGGAACTATGTCCCACAAAAGTGGCAGCACTAAAAAACAAATGCTGTGTATTTCAGAATCTGAAAATGAGACTGTTGATCTGACAACAGGAGAAAAAAGAAGGAGGAAGAAGCACAGCAATTAAGCAGTGACTGTTATTTTTTCCCCACTCACGATAGCAAAACCTTTTATTAGTAACATAGGTAAAGAAATGTTATTACAACAAACCCATATGTTAACACTGGAGCTGTATTTGTACCAGCTGAGATTGTGACCCAGAGTCTTCAAGTACATGACTATATACAAACACTATAAAAGTATTAGCTTCATATGCATATGTAACATCTTGTAATAACACATTCTTCCTTGCATTCCTAAAACAAAGTTTTTCAGAGCCTGGTAAACTCCTCCTCACACAAATAATATATTCACTCCAGACTCCAAAAAGCATAGTTCTGCATATTCATAGTACTAAAATTGAAGTCCACTGTATTCATAATTACTTAAAGCTAAAAGACAGCACAAATATCTACTTTTTTTCTGTTAAACACTGTAATTTTACCCAGGCATTTGAAGTTCTCATACTTCAGTTCAATTTGAAGTAACTTTTCAGAAGGCAGCCCTAAATACTCACAAGCTGAAAAAGCCATCAAGCTTCTGAGCAGTTTTAGGAATTTTTAACCAACTACCCCATTCTGAATTAGCATTTCTATAGTTACTTTGCAGTAATGAAACAGAGGCCTGCTTTTTTTTGGGTGGACTTAAAAACCTATCAGATATTAAAACCTTCATAGCTACTTAGAGCTGCAAAATTGCTCTTTATTGGAGTGACACAAAGGACAATTTTCTAAGGTTCACACCTGGCAAGATCAGAGCCAGTTTTCTCTATAATGTTGGAAAGCACTTCGCAGCAATGGCAATTCCGATTATGAGTTTGTAACTCAAGCTCTTACGACGTTCTTTGCATGGAATTTATACTAAAGAAAATGTTTTCTTCCACTGTAAACAATACTTCTCTATGGACTAAATCAGAACAACAGAACGTAGAAATAATAAAAATTTTTAACTTTAGACCAAGCATGGAAAATTTTAGCTCCAAAATAGACTTTTTCCACACAATATACACAAACCTGACATTAGCATGAAAACATAAGCTCTTTCAATCAATTCAACCAACAAAAATATCAATCAAAACTGGTAGAATTGAAAGAGGAGAAACTTTATGAAAAGTTTGGGCTGGAGGGCAAAAGAACAAAATTACTGTTAAGGTATGCAACATGCAGCACACTAACTGGGGGACAATGATGGATCTGAAAATCCACGTTAGCAGATGGCTTAATTTCCATTAACTTGCTTTTTCAGTGTTTCATGAAGTACAGCATTACATGTTTTTCATAATGAAGTTTTCATGAATTAATGCATGTCCTCTACAAATAGTGTAGAACAAAATATGTAGAATTTTCATTAAGGAAGACTTTGTTTAATAGCTAGAAATATTCTTCATTATTTTTATTGATATTTTCTATTCATAACCTACCAAGTCCATGCATTACAACGTCTCCTGTTCCTCCACACTACCTTCCCTCCATACTGAGGCAATCTGCCTGTGAAACCAACAAATGGTACATTACTGTGGACTTCAGAATCCACCAGTGAAGCAAGTCTATTCCAGGTCCAGGTGAGCACCAAGGTCAGAGGAAAACAGAAAACTAAGTCAAACCATTTGGTGCTGGAGACAGTGAAACTTTAAGAAACCTAAAGGAAGCTTAGCACAAGAGCGGATATCAAAACATCTCCCATGCTTTTTATCTTCTTTCCCCTTACTTAATGCTACTTTAGCAGCTAACTTTTGTTTAGCACAAAGGAGTTATTTTATTTTCTTTCCACTGTTTACTCTTTTTATTAATTTGCTGTCTATTTACCAGCCTCTAAGACTATTTTTAATGTTATTTTAAATTGGATGACATTTTAATTCCATTTACAGGTTTACACATTTAATTAGATGCAGGACAATATTTTTTTATATCTTCCAAGTAAAGACAAGTGCTTTTTTGCCTTATACATACCACTTCACTACTAACCTGTTGATTCCTTTCTCATCCTGATGTTTTAGTTTTTTTCTCATGCTTATTTCTTCACTTTGTTGCTCAATGTGAATTTGTATTTAACAAAGAAGAAATAACTTTTTACCATCAACACCAAAGAGTGGTATAGAAGTACCAACAATGATAAATGCTCTAAAATGAAGCAAAGCTTGCTTCTGGCAACTAAGATCAGTAAGTTAATTCTGTCCTTTAGAATATTATTGCATGAAAAAAAGACTCACATGAACAAGAATCTAATATCACATAGTCTGTTTAGTCATGAGTCAACTAAGCCTGCTGGGTTTTCACCTATTTCTTTATGGTGGGTATTAAAGCTATACTTTAGGCAGAATTCACGTTTAACCTTAGATGTCAGAAAGTTAAACTAGTGCAGACTACTGATGTAGGCACTCCTATAAACAGGGACAAGAGAAATCTCCCCAGTGACTGATCCTATTTGAGGATGCCCGAGATAGAAGACCCCTCTTGATGTCTGGGACAGTCAAAATGAATCATTCACTGAAACACACAGCTTAGACTAGGAACCTATCTTTAGCAAGCTACAGTTATGTAAAACTAATCTCTGCCTTACATTGAAGTGCTGAGTAGACAAAATACTGCTTAAGAGAAAAAGTCTTATTCAAACAACTTCAATACTGTCAAACATGAATAGAAATTTCATTTTGACCTTACCATTTATTACCAGCAATTAAGCGTTTATGTTCTTCTTCAAAAACAGTTCCAAGCTTTTTAACGTGTTTTTTAATAACGTACTGTTTACCCCAGAGATGCAAGCAAACACTCTAAATCAGTGTCATGCCATGTGGTATAGCTGGTCAGGGAGTTTGAAGACTGAGACATGCTTCCAGAAACATGAGAGTGAGAACTCCAACATCTTTGACAACACTGATAAGTAGGGAAAGGGAGACTTGAATATTAACAAGTAATTTCACTTCACTTTTTAAAAACGAATTAAACACTTCCCAATTTGTACTTCATCTGCTTGTACCACAAGTAGTTGTGCTATTTTAAAGCAGCATATGGGTTAGCAGTTCTTCTCAACCCTGCTGTTTTAATCCATGTTGTTCATATCAGTATTAGGCTCTTACAGCAAGTCTCATACAATATAACTATTGAACTTTCTTGACTAGGAATGTTATAGCAGCTGTTAGTCACCCTATAATGTATTTTGCAATCAGCTAGATCAACAAAGTACTTTTAACAATGAACAGTTCAGAACTGACAGATCTACTTTCTTGTTCACAACTGCTTATCACAGCATAGATATCATATATGTTTGCCAGGTGCTTCCTATAGTTAGGATACCTTCACAGAAGCCGCTCACAAAAGATAAGGTCATAAAAGAGATGAAAAATGTGCAAGCTTCATACACTTATGGTTTTATCATCAGACAAAATAGCTTTGGGTGAAGGACTGTACCAGTCAAACTGCATACGGCAGCTTCTATTAGAGTGAGAGAACATTAGAAGTTTGAAATTCAGTTTGTGTACATTCTTCCTGGCAGCATAAGTGTAAACTTAAATTGTTAACATCCTAATACAGCTGTTGAGAGTGAAGCATCACTTCTCAATTATAATAAATCAATTCAGAAAGAAATTGTTATGAAGCCTATATCATTCTCTACTGCCAAAAGAGAAAACAGACTCGATGAAGAGACCTGGGGAGTCACTCACCGTAGACTTTAATTCAGCAAGGACAGAGATAACCTTACATACGTTAACAGTCCACAGATCATGAAGGGGAAGGCTTTCTTGGGGACAAGGGAAAGGGACCCTCTCCTTTCTGCCACAACCTACAGTGACAGTGATTAGAGACGCAACCAAAGAAAGGTTCTGACACTGCGCATGTGACCAGAGTTTCAGAAACTGTCAGTTAGCATTCAAAAATGCTCCTTTTGTATTTGCTTTATCACAACGCCTATAACTAGTAAAAAAGCTTACACACACTGATAATCTTGGTCTTGAATCCTAAGAAACACAATGTAAACTGAAAACAATTTCCAGGAGCCTCTCTTCAGAATTAACACATGTAATTTTGAGAAACCATATACAACTTAAAACACAAATGTAAAGTACTTCATTCATTCAGTGCAACTTATTTTTTGGCAGTTCACACTATTCTTAAGAATATCAATGATATCTAACAGGACTTAACTGTCCTTGAGGACTACCTCTTAAAAGGTTTCTATGTGTATATTTAACAAGTAGAAGTCTCAAATTTTAATGGCAATAGAATTTTTCAGCAGAAATAAAACATTCTGGGTACAAAAATACATGCAAATAATGCAAAAAATATATTTTAATATATTTATTAAAATGTATAGGACTCTGAGAATAAAGACACTAAATAAATCAGGAGAGCCATTTCCATATTTTGCCATATTTGACATCTGGTGTGATGGCAAGGTAAACCACAGTGGCTGCAGTGTCATGCAAATGGGTTTATTCTACAAGCCCTGCAAGGACAGGGACATACGGAGAGAGATCCAGTGTTATCACTACCACGCTGTTACCACTATCCGACATATATCAGAAATAATTTCAGTGAAGCCCACCAAAGTCACCCGAGACACTCTACAAACACAGAAACTTTGAGTAAAATCTGGCCCTCAGATGACTGATTTGCTACCCTGCCTTAAAGAAACGAGCACTTGTACATGTTAATTCACCGCACTTTATTTCAGATTGTATTAGTCATCTCAAGACTTCTTCACAAGCAATTATTGTTTTCTGTCATGCTGATTAACAATCATAATTTCTCCTGGGATAAATCTCATTTGAGGTAACTGAGTTTCTAGCTGTCCTAGGCACTCTAAATTATTTATCCTGCAAATGTCAGAAATAATGCACTGTCTCTTATCCTGACTTTTAGGAAAGGTCCATGAATATCCATGTGTTGGTGAGTACCTACATGTGTGCAAGCTGTTAACTCTCCAAAATAACAGTACAGAAACTATTTCTGTTTGTATTAAAATCACCACTTTGTTTAACAAAATGACATCTTGACATTATGACATTTTTGCACAGTGATTATGCTAAAAACCAGTGTCAATTATTTCTAACCATTTCAGCTACAGCACTCTTCTCCTGGGATAAGATACTGATAAGATACAGCAAGTTCATCTAGAATGAGGCTGGTCTTCCTTTCTTTCAATGTTTGATATGTTCTCATTATTGCACCATTTGCTTTTGAAGTCCTTTAAAGACAAGGATCACTTATTCAAATGTTCTCCTGAAGAACAGTGAAAGGGTTCTTTAAATTGTATTCCAGACTTCCCCTCCATTAATGAGTTCGGTATTTATACTAACTTTTAGGGAGCATCTTTTGTGGCAACAATACTACAAATGACTATTGTTCAGATATACTGTGGCTACCTAAAAGCTTCTACAGACTTAAAAATTAAAAGAATCGTGCATCTTTTCAATCTTTCCCCATTAACATTTAAAATACAAGAACTCTATTAGACACATTCAAGAACCAGCCTGGGGTTCAAACTTAGATAGCTCTAGGCACTTGAGTAGAAAAGAGGAACATTTTTTAACATATTTAGACACCCCAAACAAAGACTACTTCATATAATTTTCAAAAATAATTTTAATGGAAATCAGAAACCCATAAGATTCTAAAACACCCTGCAGCACAACAAAGAGATAACTTCAGAGACACTAGCAAATTTCAAACTCTAAGTTTGAAGACTCTTCTGTAAGCTCATATTTCAACTTAAACAGCAATTCTGTTCTTTCTCCACTGCAGACGTGCAGCCCTTATGAGAATTCTCCATCCAACCAAGAAAATATCACTTCATAACAAGCAGCTGTCATAATTATCATACGCCCATACCATTTGAGTCATTTCCACACACTGCTACGTAACGAGTAGCAATACATATGTTCTTACAAAGTGGAATTCTAATTTATCTTGTAAATAGTTTATTTCAAATAACCAACACTCCAGGTGCTTCAATATGAAAACCAGCCAATTCCTTATCATTGGAGGCATGTTTCCACATACATGCTGTATTATAGATGGTTTCAAAACTAGTCAAGATTTCTAGGAGTCAAACTCAAGAGAGACTTAGCAGTCATAAACAAATGCTTCTCTTCCTCTTATCCACAAGAATCTCTCCAGCAATAGTATGTCTCATCAATATTTATCCAGAATTTGTGTCAAGAACACTAAATTAGACAAAAAAGGCAAAATGGATCTTCATTATAAATAAAATTAGCAACATATGTATAGTATACATTAACTAAGAACATGATGTAATGCGTCATGTGCTTTTCATATTGTAAAGATTAGCCTTATTAATTTGCAATTCAGATTCTGTCAAATCGAGCTCAAATTTAAGTCAATCCAAGTTTAAGTTTTCAGACTTTCTAGAAAGGGGACATTATAATACTTGTTGTAACCAAATAATCCCTTTACTCATAAATGTGATAGAATTCACAATTTCATTGTTCTTATGAAAACCAAAATGTGCTGACTGAAAAGGCTGGTGTTGCTTTGATAAACTTCTTAAAGTTGAGTAAGCTGTTTAAGTGCTTCTCTCACTTTAAAATTTTGTACAGCTAACAGAATGTTTTCTATTTGGATCTATGTATTTATTTCTTGAAACACAGCTTGTCAAGTTTCTTTTGGAGATAGTTTTCTGCTTAATGAACAATTATTTCATTTCTTGATTAAAAGAAGGGTTTGCTTGTCTAATTTATATCTAGTTTTTATCCCACTGAAGTTATCTTACTACTGACATGAATTTCAGCTGGACTGAAAATATGGCCTGAGAGGTTTATGTATAGGTTAGCAGTAAACAGAAAAGAGTATAGGATAAACAACCTCACACTTGTTATTCTGAAATCCTTTACGTGCTCTCAAGTGAATGGTGATAAAAAAATAAAATAATAATCACTCCAGTGTTTTCAAGTTATCTTATTTCTCTTCTAGCAAGAAAACAGGTGATCCTCAAAGCTCCAGTAACAGGAAAAAGTAATAAAGCATGAGAGGTAAAGTACAAGACAAATGCTGATGTTCAGAAGAAATAGGTCTCCTTTACTCCTGGCAGGATCCCATCTAATTCTGACTTAGCACCCTTCAAAGGCTGTTATCAGAGAATGCTTTCTTCATCCATATTCAGCATCTGACACAAGTATGGTAGATGCACAGGATTCAGTTGTTTCAGCTGAGTGAGATACAGATAAACATATGGGAACCCTTACTCCAAGAAACACAAAAATCCAACACAGGTTAACAAATATGCACACAAGTCAGTAAAAGGTAACTACAGACTACTGTGGTTTTGGAAGGAGTAGCACTGTGAGTTCTTACGCACATTCTTGCTATCCTAGGGGATGAAAACACATCATCACACATACATGCCCCTTCCTGCTTCTGCTTACCAAAAAGAATTAACGTGCTCTTCATTTACTCAGAATGACTACATAAAGAAAATGTAATGAATTAAAAAATATAAAATAAAAAGTTGAAGGAATATGAGCTCCAGGAGAACAGAATTATTATCAGGGAAAGATAATGTCAGGCACAGGGTGGGGGAGGTGTGTGTGGGGGTGTCTAGAGCCAAGCAAAGCCGAGGGCTGTGCAATCACCTCTATCAGTGCTCTATCAGTGTCTACACTCCAGCCAAATCCAGAGAAAACAAGGAGTCAAAGATTCAGGTCAATAAGCTTATAGGCGATTTGCACAAACAGCTCCTCCAGCAAGGTAAAAAACAAAGTCATATTGGCTTTTCTTTTTTATTCCTTCTCTTTGAACTCCCTGGTCCAAACACACCCTGGAAATGTCAGTGTTATATGCAAGAATTTAAAGAGCTGAGCTTCTTAATCCTGTTAAGAAATATGAACAAAGTTGCCTGTAAAGATCTCCTTATTGAGCTCAAAGTGATTACAGTATAGCTGCCTTATGCTGATCCTACTTCCACTTGCTAGAGCTAAAGAGGTAGAAGTTTGTCATGAAATCTATTACTGAAGAGAAAAGAGACATTATTGATTAAAAGGCTTCTGGATTAAAAAAATGATGACATAAAAAAGGCATACATTTACTTTTTGATCTAGAAACAGAAATTAGCAAGCATATTTGTTACTCATTGGATGCGTAACATGAAAAAGGCAAAGAATATTTACACAGATGCACACAGCCATACCTGCACAGTCATACTCCAGAGAAAAAAGGGACACACAGAAATCATTTTCAGGGTGTTAAGAGTTTGTCTGGTATTATAGATGGCAGCATGATAGCTTTGCACATGAAGTATGAATGGAAAGATTAATGCACAGAAGACCTTAGCTTTATATATACTTTTTCTTACATGGAGAATCGCACCACAGCCGATTCCCTAAATCCCAAGCCTGGCTGCACACTCAGGTCATACAGTTTGACTTAAAAATTCCCAGTTCTAACTTGGTCTGTCAGGCTAGTGACAAAACACTGTGCACGAGCAGAAAACTTAGAGCAGGTTCTGAGCTCATCATGCCCTCCTGCCCAAGCAGGATATGGGAACACAGTAGCAGGTATACACTCAGAAGCCCATGTATTCCTTGAGTTCTAGTCTTTCTGATTTAGAACTATATGAGTTTCAGACAGCACTGGATTCTCCTCACCCCCCTTTTCCTCCACAAATAAGATAAGCAATATATCAGGAACTACACCCACACATCAACACTGATTTGCTATGGGCATACATAGCAGTTTGTGTTACACATCTTAAAAGCATTACATTATGAAAGAATCAATCTTCATCCTATCTTATGTAACCCCCCATCTTCCTGTGTCACCAACTGAAGAAAAGTTAATATTGGGAAACAGAGGCTATGTGCTTTCCAGTCTGCCACTGGTAGTGTTAAGGCCCCTGAATCTCCCTCCACATTGAGGGCTGGTGCCAACACCACCTCATGACAGAGTAACTATGGTAATACCTGACTATCAAGCACAGCAGCCATGTTACAATCAAAGAACAGGAGAATTCAACAAAATAACTGTCTTGTTAAGCACGGCAGCAAGAAATGGATATATTTTCTTTCTCTAATTCTCAGCTAGGTACATTCTTCCATTTGCCTCTTTCGCCTGAAAAGGTCCCCCCTTTTCTCTCATGATTATAGCCCCTCCTCCATTTTCCTCTTTTGCCACTTTCTCCCTCTGAACCCAGCTAAACTATCTACTGATCTCAAGTGATCTCTCTCATTGTTCAAGATAACTTTTCTTTCAAAGTTAATCCCTCATTGAACACTTCTGCTAAGAAGGTCACAAGGAACTGTAATTTGTTTAGCCACTTCCCACCCATACCAAGTAGACTAGGCTCCTGATCTCTTCCCTGTTTACAGAAAGGAGGAGGCATCACCTCCATATGAGTACAGCAAACTTTCTAAGTAATAAATGGGAATAATTTTTTGATTTTCCTGAGGGTACAGTGACAGGATGACAGTAGTTATAGACTGTCAAGGTTTAACATCTGCCAGAAGAAAAACACCACACAGCCACTTGCCCACCACTTCTTCCCCCCACCCTCCACTCTATTCCACAGGATGGAAAAGAGACATAAGAGGAAGAAAGAGGTGAGACCTCAGGGCCTGAGATAAGGACAGTTTAATAAAACAACACATCAAAAGAAGAAAACAGCAGTACTAATGACAACAGCAGTGGAATTATGTATTAAGTGAATGATAGAAACTGTGAGACAACCTGTACCTGAAATTTCAGCTCCCATGTTCTAGCCACAAGCTGAACCTACACAGCAAAAACAAACTGAAAACAGGTGCCCCTAGGCTGGCCCAGCCCTCCCTTTATAGGGCAGGCATGACATCAGCATGGTATCAAATAACCCATGGGCTGATGCAGTTGTTTATCCCGGCTGTGGCCCCTCCCAGCTGGCTGGGCCAGCAGCTGCTGGTGATAATTGACCAGTACTAAACCCAGCACATAGACTAAAAAGCCAGCGACAAACTACTTCACAGCCCAAATGAACTCGATTTAGTA
Source organism: Chloroceryle amazona (assembly GCA_027560015.1). Classification (NCBI taxonomy): domain Eukaryota; kingdom Metazoa; phylum Chordata; class Aves; order Coraciiformes; family Cerylidae; genus Chloroceryle; species Chloroceryle amazona. The sequence goes on along the minus strand of JANHFX010021271.1, from coordinate 53,619 downwards.
TTAGGCACCCCCTTCTTGGTTTTTGTATTGTCCTGCTGATTGTGCCCCCTCCTTTATCTTCCCTCCTGCTTTTATTAGCCCCAACATGCCTCCAGCTCACTTCTCTTGTGTCTGTTAGCATTCACCTCCTTTTCTTATTCCTGCCTATAAAAGACAAAAGTTAATCTGAACGTACTCCTAGAGTCCACATTAGGCTTTCAGCCATCTAGTCTATCATTCCTCTGAACGGGAGACACACTACTTTCTCCTAATTCAAACTACCTAAATATTGGCATTTATCAAATACATCTTCTAGGTCTGAATTTAATCTGAATTAATTTTAAACTAATCTTAATCTTAAACAGACTCTGATTCCAGATACCCACAATCTGGACACTAGAAAAAAAGTAATTTTCAGCTACAGAGGTTCCAGGCTAATACAGACTTTGTGTGGAGAGCATCAATCAGCTACCCTCTATCTGCAGTGCAGAAATTTGTAGTAACTAAGCACGAACAACAATTTTCAAAGGCCACACACTGACAAAATGCAATGTTTTATCACCGAGGCTACCTCCTACCAAACTTTTTGTTCCTACTCCAAAGATTGAGACCAGTGCAGCTTTGTAGAAGAACACTATGACTGTGTTGTTGTTATTATTACTGTTGTTTCCAAAATATTCTCCTTCCCCTAATCTTACTGTCAGAATGGTAAAAAAACAACAAAACAAAACAAATCAAACTTGTAGCTACCATCTATTCGAAGGCTCTTCTAAAATATACTTTATCAGATAGCAAACTTCATCCAAAAGGTTAAAAATTCAGTTGCAAGCTTAAACCAATCCCTGATAAATAGTAGGTTTCTGATTTTTGCTTATAATATGTTTACAGGCTTAAACACTGTTCACTTCCTCACATTGGAGTGTAAATGAAGGCTACACAGGAATAATTTTTCACATGTAGCAAACTGTGTTTTGTGGTGTTGCAAAAGTGTGTGGGGAGGTGGAATTTTCCAGATTTCTTGCCATAGAAGTCATTAAGAAGCGAAAGAAGGAAAAAATAGCCAAAAGTCTTAATTTTGAAAAGGAGAAGTTATAGAATGACATGTAGCTCAAGCAATGTGATTAATTTGCTTCACACTTTGCAGAGGCTTTGCCTTCACTTTCTAATTCTGGCAACTATTCTGCTGAATCAATCTCACAACCCCAAATTAATAAGGTGGGAATGACAAGTATGGCTTTATAAAGGTTAGCTATTTGCAATTTAGACAGAAAGATGCTGCCCTCTGCTTATAATGCGATCAAGCATAGTTTGACAGGAAAATCTCTTCAGTCAAAAAGCCAAAGTTATCAAGTTGTGAACCTGCACATCCTCTACTTTCATTCATCTGAATGAACTGTAAATTCAGCTTTGTTTTTAGGTCATGCTTGGATTTACATAGCTGGGAAGTATGAAAAACATACCATGGGTGAAGCATCACAAACACCTCCTCCCCCACGTTGTGCTCTTTGTTGCCCACATCTCTCGACTCCTGCAGGAAGCCCCACTACTCATTTGTCCTCTTGTTCTGGGTCAGCTAAGAAACAACCCTGGGATAGGGAAGTGGGGAGCCAGTACAGATGAGTATTTATATCCAATAAAATCACCTTACTTTCTAGAATTGTTAATGGTCCATGCTAGCAAGAGGAGAATGTAGAGAGTGTGTAAAGGATTCCCAGGCCCATTGTGAAAAGGAAACCTGTCACATGAGAAAACACAGACTGACACTTATTTCTCACAACTTTCAAGAGCTCTACTGTCAAAGAGAAAACCAAAACCAGAAAGTCAGGCCCTCAGAACAGAAATTGGAACACATTTCTTTGCTCATTAATCTATTTGGCACATAGCTCATTTTAAAGCTTTTATTCATACTTCTAAAGAAAAAATATTTTTAAAAAACAAACAAAAAAAGCTTCCTGCACATACCATCTTTTAATTTTAATATTGAAGCACTACAACGAAAAGAAAGGTTATGAATGATTAACAGATTCATGACAAAAATAATGATAATTAGTCTCACTTTTAGTATTTACTATATAACACAGTCACAAACCCTTCCACTTAAAAAGGGCACATAAAAAATGTATTTGACTTACAGGTTAGTTTTGCCTTCTTGGGTTTTATCCTCTGAAAAACATACAAAGCCTCATTCTAATTACACTTAAGATGTGACACTGAAGAAGTAGGACATTAACAGAAGTTGAGACATGAAGAAAAAATAATACATTTCTATTCTCCCATCCCATCCTTTCCCAGGGATATTCCCCACTTACTTCGAAGTGGGACATTCTGTCACACTGCCTCAGCTGGAAGTAGATTAGGGATTTTATGTGGCCCTTCATCCTCAGAAATTTCCTTTTCAACTTTTTTTTCTGCAGCACTTGCAGTGGATAGATTTAAGATTATAACTACAACACACTTGAAAAAAGAACTGCTGGGGAGTCAAAAGGTATTCAGCTTGAAGAATCAGCAGATGTCCTTAATAAAATATATCAGAATCAAGATTCAGATTTAGACATATTCCCATTTAACTCCAGATCTTGTCTAATATATATATATATATACACACATAATAATGTCCCGGATTCAGTGTTTTCTCTCAAAGATGTGTTCATTAAAGGAAAATGCCAAGATAACTTGAAATTCGACATGAATTTGCAATATTGATTGCTGTAAACAAATAAAAACACCCCATACATTTTACTGCCTTTCACCCGAAACAGTAGTATTTCCATTGGTGGGTCCTGAAACGCATCAAGAAGTACAAAGAAATAACTAAATCAAACCATTACAAGCTTCCCCTGCTGACAGAATTCAGTATAACAATTATGCAGATGGTGGCCAGGAACAGGAATGGTACTTTTTTTCAGCTAAGTAAAATGGTGTCTGAGAGGTATGTGAACAAGTGAAAGCACAGTAATTGTAGCATCTGTTTACAAAACACTCAACTCCCCCTGTTTGTAAAGCATTTCCATTCATAATTTGGTCTCCCCTCAAAGATTTGTAGCAGCTGAACCCTTAACTGTTGACTGGACTGTTTTGATGACTTAGGATTGCGTACAAAGTATCAAGATTCTGTAGTGAAAAAAAGTAAACTTTTTTTCCTTAAATTTGTAAGCTACATATAGGACACGTAGAAAATACATCTTCACACCTCTCCCACTGACGACTGAAGACTCTGTAGGTAAGACTAATATTCAGCAGTGATAACATTTCCAAGACAGATGAAAATAATACAAAACCAGAGGCATATCAAGCTATCATGAGAAAATATATGTCAGTATATGGGAAAGAATGGAAAGACAGAGAAATCATCAATATCCAAATGCCTGAGGGGGTTGTGGACTAATAGAAGAACATCACCACAACTCCAGCTATTTGATAGGCATCCTTACCTGCGGAAGACAAACAATAAAGCAATCAAGTGGAAATCTGGCAGGAAGAAAGTTAAATCAATGCTCTAAGTAACAGTAGAGGATGGGAAACAGCAGAAGCTTGTAGACTGAACACTGGGTAAGAATGAATTGGTGTGGCTTACATTAAAATACCTCTATCTTCAATAATTTGCAAGTCACGAATGCATCAGAAGGCTTCTGCAACTTTAAAAGTTATCCTTTCACAAATCGCTACTTTTCTACCATGCATAAAAAGTTCTATAATAAGCTCTATTTTAATCCTAGAATCTACATACACAATCTGGTTTTCTAGCAATGTTTCCTAGGCAAAAAAAGCAATGAACAGACATGCTGCGTTGCTAGCTTCGGATCTGATAATAATTGACTTCTGAGGCCTGTTCCCTACAGTTAAATACATAGAAAAATAACATTCTTGGAAGAAAACATTAAAGGCAAGACTATTCACCTCCCTGAAAAGTACATCTTCCAACAAATTTAAATATTTACCTCTTACCAGGCTTAACTCCAGAAGTGACTCATTTGCCTGGTTTTAAGGTACTATATTAATAGGACTTTTTGTACATTTTAAACCAAAAAAATCGTTTTGCCCAGTTGGACACAGTTTGACCAGTATTCCCTCGAGAGGTAGGCTATAACGATTACCTTTATTACAAAAGTATTCCACTTCTTCACAGCTCAGATTTTCAGGCTCAAACTCTGCAGAGAAGCTTTCCTCCAATGGAAAGTCTTCTTTTGAGATAGCATCATTTTCCTCAGACAGGCACTCTTCTTCTTCATCCTCAACGGCATCCTCAAGGGGCCCTTTAAAAAGAATCAGGAACACTGTGGCAAAAACGTCTACCAGGACATTGGGAAATAAAACCTTAAGGAACTTATTACTGGAGGTCTTTAGCTAGTTCTTCTTTCCACAGCTGTGTTTAGCATTTATTAGAACTCGACAAATAACATTTAATGGAAATTGAGAAGGAAATTGACTCTTCCTGAAGACTTCAAATCAGAACATGCAGAGTGTTATTAATAATACGTATTAATAGCATTCACCATGCGTTTTTTTTGCATTACTTGTCAGGCTCTAATATTAAGTACAGACAGTTTTAACAATAGAAATCAAAGCTGTACTTGTAGAGCCATGTAAACAGTGACAAGCCTTCTTTGTTTGTTAGACATTGTTTTTTGATGTTGAATTACAGCACTTAATAGATTCCCTTTGCAGGCTTCTTTTCTTGAGTTAACAGTACTGATGACAGTGAATTACTACAAAGGTATTGACAGGATAAACTTTAGCTTATTCTGCTGTTTTGCTTCAGCCAGCACCTGATGGTATCCACTCTCATTCATTTGCTAGCCTCTTTAACAGACTCCCAGTTTCTTTCAGAGGCCAAACAACCATTGTCATAAACTACTAGCTAAGGGCTACAGAAACATAAACCAGCAGGGCATGAGTCTGAATTTGAAATGGCAGACTGAGGTCTTTGATTCTTCTTCAAGTTATGTAGACATACTATCGCTATAGATCCTCCTGAAAAGCCAGGGTCTGACAGATCTATAACATGTAACACCCAGGTTATCAATTAGAATGTACTCAAAAAGTAAAATTTCTTCCTTCTTATATACACACACTTCACATTCATTGGTTAATAGTAATTGCTTGCTAAAGACATCTCTTGTACAGGTGTAGAATTTTACCCTAGATTTAAATAGCAATTTGAAATAATTGAACATACTTTAATTTAACTAAGATTTTATTAAATATAAGTATGTTTCAAAATCCATCTTAAGATTGGATTTCAAAAAAGAGATTTCATTATACATGGTTGAAGCTTCAAAAAAATTATGTATTTCAGTCCCCAATGAAAGCAAAATTTCATTTATAATTGACTGAGTATTTCTTCCTCAAAATGAAAGCTAGCTAGCAGAAAGAAAATAACTTGTTTTTATATTATAGTTTTCTAGTATAAAATACACCATTCCTACATAGTTTTCTAGTATAAAATACACCATTCCTATATAATCTATCATGCTGAGATACAATGCATAAATGATGTTGTTGCATTCAATGAAAAGGAAAGGAGAATTTTTTAAAATAAATCAAATATTGACTATACTCTAATTTTATATAATTTATTATGAACCAATGACTACCTAAATTTATTAAAGGAGCAAAATTCACTTTAGGCTAGGTTGTGTAATTCTTGCTTCAGAGGAATATGATGGTCACTTTTTTATTGAAATTGATTAAGATTCCCAGCTGGGGTTCTATAAATTAATATAGCTGAGTATACCTTTCATGGAAATATGACTATTTGTGCCAGCTGAGAATCTGACCAAATGAACCCATTTTTATGGGGACACACTCACCAACACCAGCTGTCATTCAACAATGTATCTCCTCAAATAAGCAGCCATTAGGGCTGCAGAAATAAAGATTCTCACTATCAAAGTATCAGTTACTGTTAATTGCACCTTCTAGTCATGTTGGGGAAAAAAATCCAGCAACTGCATGTGCACAGGCAGTGAAGAGTGGATATCACACTGTACAGAACAGAGAACAAAGCACTAGCACACACTGGAGCAGTGCACTGCAGCTAAACATGGGCACTTAGGGCACCTACACAGGTCCAGCTTCATGGCAGAGCTGAAAGCACCAGGGGTTCTACACGAACTATCAAAAATACCTTTCCAATTTCATAATGATACTGAAGTGTGACATTGTCTTTAGAGCTTTTTTACATTTCAGTGAAAGTCAAATTTCTGCTGAATGTTTGGCTCTTTATCATTCAACTTTTTCAGTAAGTTGTCTTACAAAATACAGCAAAAGCAATATACCTCCAAGTAATCCAACTGGCACGTGTACGTGACACTTAGGTCTGTTTTGAGATGTTAAACCAGTTTGTTTGATCAAGTCACCAGTATGTAATCAGCAAGCTAATAACCACTGTACGCTAATTAAGCAAAGAAATGCAGGTGGTATGCTTTCATTTGCAGCAGTCATGGAAACACGCACCTTCTAACTTCTATCGATGTTGTTTACAAGATGACAGAAGGAAAAACAACATACGCACCAGCTCCACAGTGCGGGTTCAAACTCTGTCATTTTGTGGGCTGGGACTTTTCTTTTTTAAACAAATCTCAGAGAGCTATGTATGAACACATGTGTAACATTTGCTAAAGTTACAAGTCCAAGCATTTGAAAACACAAATGTAAATTTTGTCACATCAAAATGAGATCAAATGTATGCACCCAACTACACCTGGTTTTGCTTTGCATATGCCAACCCACAAATAAAACTCTGTGATGTTTATCCAGTCATAAATGGGCATGAATCGGAGCTTTACACAACTTCAGGAGCTGACATCAGCCACTGCACTCCAAAAAACAGCATTATTTGTCAAAACGGAGGGATCAGTGCATAAGTATTTTTCTAGGTTTCAGGCTGCTGCTGCCTTGTCTAATTCACCCATCTACAACCTGATCCTTGGGACAATTTCTGACTTACTCATGTTGAGCTGTCTTCTATTTTTTAAGTGTTCAAATACACTCAGCTCATGCCCAGAGCTATAAGTTAACAACTTCAATTAAACTGATAACTTTAACTAAAGAGTAAGGCATTGTTCAACATGAGTGAGACCAGCTCACAAGAATAACAGCAAATTTAAGTATTTCTTGGTTGCTAATTTCATGTGAACTGAATTCATGTGTGGTTTCTGTGCCTATTTTTAATTATAACTCAAAGGTAGAGTGAGTTAAAGAAAACAATAAAATCCAAAACCTCTTACTGGTAAGTATAAATAAACTAAACTGTATTCTTGACTACTCCATCTAATGACTTGCACATAAATACACCATGAATAAAAATAATTTTTCACAATCTCACAATAAAGACTGAAAGGAATTACATATTCTTTACTAATGCAAACACAAACTCTGCATGTTTATGTTTGCCTAATCTGGCCACCTGCTTCCATCCACCTCTTCCTGCTATCAGTAAATCAAGGCAGATAGAAAACTATGAATTTACCTGGTTCAAAAATGTATTGCTTGATTTTCAATGTTTACTAGCTCCTCCATCTAGGGAGCAACCTATGCAGTGTCTACTCAACTTCTGTGATGTAAAATACTTTAAAATATAGCCATATAGACAAAAATAAGCAAGTCTTTTTAAATAACAGTGTATCTTTCACTGTTTTCTCTGACAGAACCTTGAACAAACCAAATACAGCTTAATCAGTTACTTTAGTATGACACTTTACCTTCTGAATTTCTTTTAAATTGTTGATTTAATTTAATAGTATTACACCCCCTACTTATAGTGATAATGTTATCAAGCACCTGTGGCACAACATGTAGTATGTCTGCTTTTATTTCTATTGTAATAGGGTCAGGGTCCCATCCTCGTTCTGCTGAAATCTGCTTTTCAGTAACTGCTGACTGTGGCATGACAACCAACAATGGCCATAATGACACAGAAATGCAAATCCAAATAATTCTTACTACTGAAATTCATCTAAGATCCACAGTGATCTGACAGTAAACAGCTCCGAGATATGATTAAACTCTCAAATAAAACAGTAAGATTTCAAACTGAAGCAGTTTAAGAATTTAGTTGAATAGTTAGTTCCAGAGATAGTCTAGATGTTTGTCTTCTCATTTCAGCAACTCTATTCCTATTAGTACTTTGTAAAAAAATGTGATGTAATCTAAGGAGAGATGATTCTGAAATGTTTCAGATGAGCTAGATACATGATAAACAGTTAAGATTTTCCAAACATACTAGGTAAAAACTCAATTTCTAATCTTAAATGGGAGTACTGAGGGCAAATGAAGCCTCCATTACTTCATTGCAGATTTTGCATGAAGCCTGAAAAAAATTATTTCATTTATAAAATGCTGTAGAAAGCACAGGAGATTTTGAGGTGTTTGGTAGTTTACTTATTCACCTGATACTTATTCTATTTCATTAATATTTATTGATATGATCATAAATCTCAAATAGTTTCTCAAATGACACAGCTAAACAAGAGGCAGTAGAAAGCATTACAATTAGTGACAGCAATGAAGGAGTCAGTGTGGCAGAAATCTGTACTGCTCGGTAGACACAAGTAGTCCCCCCAAGTAGTCCACTTCGAAAAATCACCACATATAATTTGATATGAATAACAACATCTACTGAGGAGAGGCTGAGGAGTGAGCTGCATGTGCCTTCATGGAGAAAATTACTTCTGATTGAGGCCACTTGGCAACACAGCGTGAGGAAATCTGAACTCTGCTCCCTAATTTGTACCAGATTTACAGACACTCAAGCACATATTTTTTAGCACTATTAATGTATCAAATGTTAAAACAAAACAAATCTTTCTCAAATACTCAGATAGGTTAATATAAATGCAAACATATCAATAAAAACACACAAAGATAGATAGCTAAGTAGCAATCTTTACACAATGATTAACAGATGCTATCTCAACACTTGAAAGGATAGGCCACGTTTAGCAAAACAAAACAAAACCAACACTGTAAGAATTTTAATAACATGGAAAAGTGTGAAAATAAACCACCACCAAAGGGTTTACATTCACTTAACAAAAGATGCTTTTGCTCCTCTGAACACAAATTTGAGCATTGGACACCTTGAGCATGTAGTCCTGATACATCAGTGCATGACTCCAGTTTTATGGTACTACAACCGTAATGGAATAATTGAAATTCAATACCATTAAACTAGGTAAGTAAGCTCTGTAATAATTTCTCATAGTCAAATTCATCAGACTTCTCCCTAAACGAAACCACTTAAATGCATGCTTAAATTAAGCACATGCTTATACACTTTCCTGTCCAGTGCCCTGTGCATGTATCCTGCAGTGGGGAAGTATCATTGAACTAATTATCTCATGAAAATGTTAAGTGGCTCGCTTCCTTCCCACCTACCAATATCCTCCCACATTCCCAGAGCACCAACATAAAGCAGCACTCCTAAGTAAGAATGCTTCAGAAAGCCAACAATACTTGACAGTGAGTATCTGGGGAGAGGTTAATGTGTATAATTAGTAGTAGCAGCATTAAATAACTCCAATAAATCAGAGAAGCCCGAAATTCAGTGGATCAACATCATGCATTTTGCATGCTCTGTGTGATCCATCTAGTATTTCCTAGGAAAGCACATTGCCACACACAGATTATCTTCAGCTTGTGGTAAAGCCTAGGTATGTGATATCCTCTGATTACAAACGGAGGGAAAAACTTCAGAAAAATCAATCCATTTGTCTCCTGTTTCAACAAGAACATTTTCTTCTAAATATAATTATGTAAGAAAACCAGCAGGCAAACACTTTATATTGATTCATATCATAGGGTACTGTTTTCCTAGAAATTCAGTCAGGAACATAAAAAATATGAAAGAGGGTTCAATTTATTTCATTTTAAACATGGCAGAAGAGGTGAAGACACCACACAGAGTTCAGAGTTCACTTCCTCCTGGGAAGATTTCTACACAAGCTACTTTTTCAGCCTTTCGGTTAATTCAACAGAGTGGTTGTTTTCAACCACTGTGCTTTTACAGCAGCCTGGAGACAAGTTTAACACTGATCTGCACAAACCCCAACAGAAACAACCCACCTTCTCCTTCTTTTGTTGAAGAAATTTTACAGGACACTACCAAAAATACACTCACAAGTTCCTTGCTGAGAAGCTAGCTTTCTCTTGGGTTTTCCAGAACATTTTTTTAAGTACTCAGGCTAAAATATTTCCAACCCTATATATTCCACCAGACTGAAGACACAGACTGATAAAATACAGGGGATTAGTATATACTGTAGCAATCAGAAAAAAAGAGAATCAGTTTCTGCCGAGCACTAGGACAGCCAGACACTGTTCATTTATCAAGACATTCAATATTCCCCTGAGAAGGAGAACCTCGAACCAGAGGTATCTAGAATAGTCACGGAAATGGAAGTACACAGATCTGCAGCTAACATCATAGATGATAATATAAGAAAATGTTAATGAAAATTTCCCTACTGCACCAGTTGCTTCCCCCACCCCAACAACCTGACTGTCCATGCTACAGCTCTCTCTTGGCTTTTAGTTAATAGTGACCCTGATCTTCACTTTTCATTGTAAAAAAATATTGCCTCTCCTTCCCGGTGAGAATTGGAAGTTTTAATCACACAACTGCATGAGAATAGAGAGAAAGGGCCAAGAGAGGTGCCTAAAGACTCATCTGTTAGATGGTAGAGGGCAGTATCTAGTCTTGGTAAACTGACCACTGCAGGAACAGCTAGAAAAAGGAGCATGCTGTTGGCAGTGGGTGACTGAAGGGCAAACTGGAAAATGGTTTAGAAAAAACCTTTAATACAGTTCTTAAGAAGGTCAATACTTGTCAAACCAACCACTCCCACTTTTACTAAATTGCTTCCTTCTTTAGTCCATTGAGTTTTTTATTTACATTAAGTTATTTCTGTAATTCCTGTTATGTTTTTACAGCTATACCCAAGCAGAATGAACCACTTCTCATTTTCAGACTGGGATAAACTTTATGACCATGATTTAACAACTAACTTAAAAGAAAAAGGAATGGAAAATAGCTGCTCTTTTGACACTGTAAATCCCCACCAACCTGATGTAACTGAGCTTACCTGCAAGAATAAAGTATGAAAGTATATTTCTGCAGCCAAAAAAAAGAAAAAAAAAAAGGTGTTATTTTTAAACATGTAAGTTCTTCCTGCAGCCACTCACTTTTAACATAAGTTGCATCAGGGGATCTGGTAGGAAGGAAATATTTTTATTAATTTTCCCCTTATCTGTAAGAAGAATGCTGATTTTTTTTTTTTCATTTACGTTCCTTGCCTGCAGGTAGCAGACCAAGAAAATCATATGGCAGAAATTTTTCCTTTTGATTAATTTCTTTCCATGTGTTATGTTATTTCTTATATATAATTGATTTCAGGTTTTGCTCGTAGCTGTACATCTTTTTTATATCTGTACCTACTGCCTTCCTTCAATCAAGAAAGTTGAAGGAAATTACCTGAATTTTGTTAAGTTTATTAAAAAAAGAGCTCTGTGAATATTTAAATTGAGTTTTGAAATGCTAATACAAGAAAGATATTAGAGAATTTTAATAGTAGGTTCAATTTGACCCACAGACTATTGTAGAAAGGGTCAAATTTTATTAAAATTATTTCTTTACAGCAAAAAAAACATGAACCCTTTGATTTTATAAAAGTAGATTAATATTCTTCCCTGCTAGGTCTTTTGGCACTTCAGTGTGCGACAGCATTAACTGCGCTTGTATATAAACTTTTCAAAGACCTTTAAATGTTCCAGTAATTTGGAACTTTACTTTCATTTATCCTTGTCTTCACTTCTCTTACCACTATTCAAGCAGCCACAAAAAGAGGACTGTGCCTATAGTCAGTCCGCTCTTAGAGCCAGAATATTTCCAATCAATAAAAGGGAAATGATGAAAAATCTGTGACCATGCAAAACATGCTTAGGGAGACAGTAATTTCAAAAAATAGTAAGCAATCCTGCTGTTAATGCTGAAGTTTCATTTGCATGGGAAAAATGGAAGAAAAACCCCAAAAGATATGTATGGAACATGAGCTTCAAATGCCCATGCAGTTAAATGTCAGGCTTCAGTTTTCAAGTAGGGGCTCATGCCAAAATAAAGGCTTAGTCTTCCCATACCCTTATCCCTTATAATAAGAGACACAGCAATTCTTTTACTGGTGGGACTCTGTTTTGCAAAATGCACCTTGTTTGGCTCCTAGAAGACAGAAAGGACACATTTACCCTGCAGATGAACCTGAGGGTTTATCGATTTTAACTCCACATGATCACAGAGAGAATATGAAAAAAAGACAAGTGGTGTGTGGTACTGTTATTACACAAAGTGTACAGGCAGAAATAATCATAAAAGATCATACTGATTTACCAGAGTACGATGTTTTGCCAAAGAACTTAAACTATTTCGAAATATGACTGTTACAAAAAGCATTTACAGAATCTCCCTCTTTTCCAATCTTTGCCCTGTCTGCAGTCAAGGTTTTGGCCATACCATAAGGAACAGCCTTTGTTTTTTGTTTTTTTTTTTTTAAGATGCAACATATACACTCACAATACAGATTTAATAGTTGCAATTTCATTCTGGAATTCTTATTCCCAGGAATAAAGGTCAGTGGAATTTTAGTGACTTCCTTGGTACTATGATGTCAACATGACTGCAAAACTGGTAGCAGTGAAGGATGTGAATTCAGAGGTATCTTAACTGATGCTATGCCACTGTATGAAAAGAAAACCTACAAGGTGTTTTTCAGTACTCTAAAGAATGAAACAAAGGCTATCTGGGTCTTTTAGAATTTGAATTAGCAACACTGTTCTGTCTTCTCACACAAACTGACAGCACAATTTTCATCTTGGGAACGGCTTTTTAAAAAGTATTAATTATGATGTATTCATATCATTTGGAAAAATAACAAAAATCTGTATCTGTTCTTGCTCCTGGGTAAAGTGGGTAATTGAAATACAGAAAGTGATTTTAACTAGAAAAGAAGGGGGATGAAGTTTTTGCATCAGTAAGTCACCTACTGTACAGTCACTGATCCTGATTCAGCTGCTGTTTTTCTTCCTGAAGAGCCAATTTAGGTCCAAATTTTAAAACCTTCTCTACACCTCTAAGTGTTAGGAGAGCTGTATCACATCTGTCAACAAGTTATGGGCATCAGTCCCACGATTTTTCAATAAGCTTTTTGAAGGATCTGCCCAAAGATCTTTTTATGTCCTCAGGAATCCAGACCTCTGCTCCCAATGATTCCTCATCCAAGCAGACATACAGGCCACTTCACCCTTTCATGTCTCACCAGTTACTCTTGACAGATTTAACAGAAAAACTCGAGAAGACAGGTAATTAATAACTTGTTACAATTAAATGCACACTTAAGAATAATTTCCCGTGTCTACTTCTGCTTCATCTAAAGACAAAATTAAAAGGCCTGTCTTAATGGCTAATAAAAATGCAGATTTTACCATATAATGTTAATGCACCTGAGCTAGGATAGAAACACAAGGGTGTCAGTGAAGGAAATTTGGGGAAGTCAATCCCTAGGCAGGAGTTTACCTGACAGTAAAACTAAAATGACTTTTCTCTACTGTGTTTTCACTTAAGTCATTTGTGTGTGTAAGCTTCCCAATTTGAAACATTTCGACGTGCTCCAGGCCTAAACATTCAGTGAAAAGCACTGAAAGTGACCATCATCAAGAGTTTAGTGACTATCAATGGGCAGTAAGCTTCATAAGCTGTTTCTTAGGTATTTCTCTCCTACTGTCTACAATATCTGCAGTGGCACTGTCAATTGATTTTTTTAAAAACAAGCATTGTACTGTCATACTAACAAATATTCAGGAAAAAAAAACCAAAACACAACTAAACCAAATCAATTACTTTCCTACATGAAAGATTCCAAAAAGTTGAAACCATATTAACTAATGGAAACTATCAACAGCTGCTTACAATGACAAAAGTAATTTAGTAAAAAACTGTCTGCATGGTCAGGCCCAAAGAGTTGTAGTGAATGGAATTAAATCCATTTGGCAGCTGCTCACAAGTGGGGTCCTCCAGGGCTCAGTACTGAGGCTAGCTCACTTTAAAGTCCTTATCGGTGATCCAGATGAGGCGATCAAGGTAATCAAGTCTGCAGATAACACCAAATGAGGAGGGTGCATTGATCTGGTGGAAGGTGGGGAGGCTCTACAGAGGGACTTTGAGGGCCTGGATCAATGGGCCAAGGCCAATGGTATGAGGTTCAACAAGGCCAAGTACCAAGTCCTGCACTTGGGTCACAACAACCCCAATGCAACTCTACAGGCTTGGGAAGGAGTGGCTGGAAAACTGCCCAGTGGAAAAGGACCTGGGGGTTCTGGTCAACAGCAACTGAGGATGAGCCAGCTGTGTGCCCAGGTGGCCAAGAAGGACAACAGCATCCTGGCTTGGCCAGCAGGACAGGGGGAGGGATTGTACCTCTGTATTCAGTACTGGTAAGGCCGTACCACAAATACTGTGTTCAGTTTTTGGCCTCTCATTAAAAGACAGACAAAGTGCTGGAGTGTGTCCAAAGAAGGGCAATGATGCTGATGAAGGATCTAGAGAATAAGCCCAATGAGAAGTGGCTGAGGCAACTGGGATTCTTTATCTAGGAGAAAAGGAGGCTCAGGGGACACCTTATCAATCTCTACAACTACCTGGAAGGAGGTTATGGTGAGGTGGGTTTTGATCTCCTCATATGATAGGACAAGAGGAAATGGTCTAACGTTGTACCAGGGGAGGTTTAGAATGGTTATTAGGAAAAAAAAATATTCACCGGAAGGCTTGTAAAGCATTGGATCAGGGTGACCAGGGAAGTGGTAGAGTCACTATCCCTGGACGTATTGAAAAGACATGTTAATATAGTACTCAGTGACATTGTTTAGAGGGGAGCTGGCAGTGCTGGGTTAAGAGTTGGACTTCATGATCTTCAAGGTCTCTTCCAACCAAACCAATTCTGATTCTGTAATTCTATGAATTGTACTCACTAATTGGTCTAGGGCCCTTCGTCCTACTACTGCCCCATCATCCATTTACCAATTTAATCATCCACACTTGCAGCCTCCAAGACTGACAATGAAGTCTTCTCTGAAAGCACTCATTGTTAGAAGATGGCATCTCAGCCAGTCAAGATTGTAACCTCTTATACACTATAGATCACAAGCAAAAGAAATCAGCAGGACCAAATATTCATAGAGATCTTACCAAATGCAAAGATATGGAGAGAGAAGACTTACTGTCTCTCTTAGCTGTCTTAATTCTACCTACAATCATAACAGCTCCACATAAATGCACCAGAGCAGATGCTGTTCTGTGTATTTCTGGTGTGGGAGGAGGAAGAAAAGAACAGAGGTGACAAGATGAGTATCCTGACTCAACACCCTACTAAAATCACATTGACAATACAGAACTACCACAGTGCACCAATTTTCCTGACAGAAATTTTTGACCAAAGCCTACAAAAGAAACAGGATGTTGGGCATAAAGATCTCAGAGATGGACCTGCAATGCTTGTAGGTAACTTTCTACATCAGGAATAACTTTGCAGTGGTAATTTATTAGTAGTTTTCTCAAATGTAATAAAGCAAACAAGGAAAATTTTTAATTTTTTTTTTTTAACATATGTTCATATTGTTTTCTACAGGCAAGGTATTTTAAGTTTTCATATTCACCTCTCCAATAAAGGAAACTCCCCTTCTCGCATCTTACAGCAATTAAAGCATGTGAAAATTAAAAATGCAATTTTAGGAAAATACTCAGACTGCCTTTTCACTTTGTTTTACTCCTGTAGGTTATTTGTTCGGGTTGGTTTTTGTGCGTGTGTGTCTGTGTTTTTTGTTTGTTGGGGTTTTTTTTAACTCAACCTAGGAGAAGAAGGAATAAACACATCTACATCAACCAGTCAACACCTGTCAAATAACATCTATGGCATGCTGCTCTGAATAGTCCAGTTAAATCCTCTGAAGATTCTTGGATCCAGAAATTTTCAGTGAATCCTTTCCTCCATCTGGAGGAAACTGTGATAGTGGTAAGCAACAGAAGCTTTTTTGCATGTCCTAATCTCACCATTCAGGATCCCAGACATGCAGGAACACACTCCCAGTTCCACAGGAAGCCTTCCCCTACAGCCTATCTCCTTTACCAAATACAGCTATAGCAAAACAGTTTCAAACACCATACCCCAAGCAGGATGAATTTTAAATTAAACATGGCCAAGTCATGCTCAGAGCATAAAGCTTTTCAGAGCAATGAAGGCAGCAAAAGTTCACTCTTTACCTCCAAGTCCAATGCAGCACTTACTCCAAACACAGAACTCTAGCAATTGCACAAGCAGTGAGTGACAGATACTGGTATTTGCTAATCACTGTTCTCACTCACCTGCTGGAGGGAAAAATGGGATGCAAGTAGGAGCACTTTGAAGCCACTAATGATGCTGCTGCAGTGTATTTAATGGCCAGCATGTTAGCTACGATGAAAGAGGAACCTCACATCAAGTACATTAAGGGATCAGAGGAATACATACTCATTACTCACTGCAATTTTACATCCCCAGTTTCAAGACAAATATATTTTTCTCATGCAGCAAAGACACTCTATACTGCTATAGAAAATTAAGGGGTATTTTTTCTTCTGTTTATTTAAAATTTTCTATTTGTGTATGTAGCTGCAGATTATTTCTGTTCATCTTTTGTTTCTAGCTGTAATTCCTCAGATGAAAACTGGTCTCTCATCTCTGTACGTCATCGTGCAATTAAATCAAAAAGGCAGAAAAAAGGAATCTGGATTTTCTAGGTCCAGAAATCGGCAGTGAACTCATGACTTCTCTCAAGGGTTGCTATTTCTCTTCAAATTATTATTGCTTTTTTTACCCTGTCTTTTCCAACATAAGCAAAACAGAGAATACTTAAGAAAAATGAGCCCCTGAAAGACAGCCCACATTCAATCTCTAATAACATGATCAAAGCTACAGAATTTCTATGAAGAAGTCAGTGCCAGTTTGAGTTAGACCTCAGAAAAAATTAAGCACACCTAAACTGATCCATAATTCAATGACTCAGTATAAGGAAAAACTTAAAAACACAGCAGGTGATAGATACACATGGAAAAAACACCGTGCTTAAAGAAACTGATGGTTCTAAAGGTACAAGCAAAGGAAAGTTGAGATATTAGGAATTAGCTAAACCACAAAACTTCATAATCTTTGTCTAGCAGATGCATACGAGAATGAATAGTAATTTAGCTTACTGAGATTCTTATAATTTGACAAATACAATAAAAGTGCTACTTACAATATGTAAGAGCTATAGCATTATGTAATTACTTATAGAGTGTTGAATTTGAAATAACAGGCAAGTCATTAATTTTAATTTCATAATGGAGTTTATCAATATGCAGAACAAAACTGAATAGTCACAAAATAGAACTAAATCTTTAGATCAGATTGTAAGAGAAATGAATAGTGCAAATAATCTGAAAAAAAGGTTAGGTGGAAAAAAATGCAGTATTTAGCCACAACAGGCCCCAAATGGGGCATTTTCAGTGTCCCTCCACTGCAAAGCAATCCCAGCCTGAGGACCCACTGCAAAGGGATATTAAAGTATAGTTTCTTTCCTGTACATACTCAGATTTCATCTGCTCACTGGATTGTCAGTTACAATTAAGTTACAATAACAGTTCCCGTAGTTTACATTGATGCACCATAAGGATAAAATGTGTTGGGTTTTTTTTTCCCCTAAGTTTTCAAAGGATAACAGCATTACAACTTTTATTGAGTTAAGCAAAACCAGAAGAGCCTACTAACCTGTGATTCATCAGCATGTACACTTTACCATCACCATGAAAAAACCTTTCATTTCACATCTCAGGAATATGTAATAGAAGCACACCATAGTCTAGGTTACACACACAATAGGATTTGTTGAGAAGTACCAACATTCGTATGTGATTTACAATTATGTATCTTTATACATAGAGGTATATACACTCCAAAGTACAAATAAGCAAACTACATCTTTTAAAATAAGCTGGAAATGCATATTATAACGTACTTGATTTCTTTAACAACCCTGCTCACTTTTTACTATTCTAATTTGATTCCTCACTGGTAGAAATTGCAAGGTTGCACAAAATACATTGCATTTCCCCTAGAGCTGGCATAACCTGCTGGTTTTCTGAGTTAATCACTAATTAATAATTTGAAAACACAAAGTCATTATGTCATTTCCAGACAATGAGTTTTTAAATGGTGCATGTTATGTCCTAGCCTTTTCAGTAAGAAAAAAAAAAGTTTTTTTCTCTAGAAACCAGATGGCTGGTAAGTGTTATTATGAGGCTATGTAAATCTCAAAGCAATAAGCGTCAAATCAAAACAAGAATTCATTTTCCTCTCCCCTTATCATGATTACTGTTTTGCTGAACCAACTTGTGGAATAATACAACTCCTACAAATTAGCCACTAGATGGTTTGGCAATGATGAGTTGATAACCCCTCTCCTTTTCATAGCAAACAGAAGTTCGCAAAACATTTTCCACCTATACTTTCAGACTTCCTAATACCTTGTTCTACATGCCATACTTAAACAAGGCAATCTTATTCCAAAGCTGAATCTTCTCAAAAAGCTTCCTTGAGAAGGGTACTGCCTCCGCTATTACAATTTGATTCTCCAAATATCCTTGACTCGTTTATGTTTTGGTTTGGGTTTGGCCAAGGTTCTCCCCTGTTAGGGGAGAAATTCAGAAGTGTTGTTTATTTTATTTCACTTCAGGAGTAAACACCTGCACCTTCATGGAAAGTGACAGTTTCGCCCTACAAATAAAACTCCATGCTTCAAAGAAGCCTTTCAAACTTCAACTAATTCAGCTACATCACTTTGCAGTGCTCTATTTTACCAAACTTTCAGATTACTCTAAATAATCTTAAATTGCTAGGGCTGACAGAAAGAAAATTAGGAAACAAAATTCTAAGTATTGATTTCCAAAGGAAATGAACTTCTAAATATTTAGAAGTACCTTAACTGACAAAAAAAATAAAAATACACTCCTAGAAACTTTCTGTAAAGGTCAATGTTTTGAAATGTTTTGTTTTCTTCTCTGGCATGAGAAGAAACTAAAAAAAATATTTAGATTTGTTTGGAATGTCATTCTATAGGTCTTTGTTCTATTTTAATTCTCAGTTTAATGTTTCTCCATTACACATTCACTACTATTACATTTTAGTACTGAATTTTACCATTGTGTACTTTCAGTCTTTACACATGGGGATTAATATTTAGGGAAACATCTCACTATTCTTACATCGTAGTGTTTCTTGTTCATATTTACATTATAAAAATAAAACATTTCTAGCTACTATCAGATTGTGACATTTTATGATGCAAGTAAGAGCAGTGACCATCACGTACAACTGCAATTTGTTTATCATGAAATAATGTCAAAATATGACTAAAGAACTAATCCACAAAATAAATTTAAACTCTTTTCCCCAAAAGACTACTTGTCAAATGTAACCCCCATCATGACAAAAATATTACTTGCAAAAATATTTTCCAGTAAATAGTTGCTCCTTCCTAAAATTTCCTGCTATGGCTACTAACATATCTGTCTGATCTAAGTGACCCTGTCTGAACAGGGAGGTTGGACAAAACGACCTCCAGATGTCTTTTCCAATCCCAACCATTCTGCAATTCTGTAAATTAATCAGGAGACGTTGCACATTTTCTTGAACTAGCTCGTCAAGAGCCAAAAACAACTGAGCATTCTGAACTATTCTAGCACTTCCAACTCCAGTATCAAATAGATTTAAAGAAGAAAAAATAAGAGTATTCATGGATTCCTCAAACACTACTGAGAAAAACAAAAACAAAACCAAAAACTCACTATTGGCAAAGCTCAATTTACATACATGTTGCACCTTATATTTACTGCAAATAAGTTTCACATAAACCTGGTTCCTGAACACTGTGTGATTCACGAAATGAAAGCATGAACTTATTTTTGTACTAATGGACATCATGGTTTTTATATGATATTTTTAGAATACGTTTGACTTTGAAAGTGTAACATTTACAAGTTCAGTATGTTCAATCACACAAGGTCCACTGCTGTATTTTGGTTGATGTTTCACATGGCATTCATACAAGAATAATGCTTAGTTAACTGAATTCAGCACCACTGAACTCAGTCTGTAAGAACAATTAAACCATGCCAGGTCAGCACCTGGAAACACAGAGCTGATCCTCTAATACCGTTATCCTACTTTGCCCACTTCAGTTCTAAGGATCAAGACAATGCTTGTACATAACTTCCTTCAAACAGTTATTCTGTATTAAAGTCACTATACTGTTTGCCTAATGTTCAACAAAAATTTCTTTTTCAGTTTCACTGTGTCCCTCTTGATTGTAACTCCTCTGAAGATAACACCTTTTTTTCAGATGTTCATACCTTCAAATTCTAAGCCTTTTGTCACAACTCTTTAAATTATCACCTTACTAAAAGGCAAGTGTTCTTAGAATTTAATCTTTCTCATATACTACAGTCTAAGAGTTACTCAGATATTTTACTACTTGATCCTTTGCACACCCTCCTCTTTTTTTTTCCTATACATCTTCTGGTACTAAGGTGAGTAGGACTGAATACAGTACACATTCTGTATATAGTTTCTGCTTCACAGTACAGAAGATAGCAAAGAACCCAAAGAGCGGTGGTGAATGGAGCTAAACCCAGCTGGCAGACAGTCACAAGTGGCACTCCTCGGGGCTCAGTATCGGGACCTCTTCTGTTTAACATCTTTATCAATGATCTGGATAAAGAGATAGAATGCACCCTCAGTAAGTTTGCAGATGACACCAAGTTGAGTGGAAGTGTCATTCAGCCTTAGGGTAGGGAGGCTCTACAGAGGGACTTGGACAGACTGGATCGATGGGATGAGGCAAACAGTAGGAGCTTCAACAAGGACAAGTGCCAGGTCCTGCACTTGGGCCACAACCACCCCATGGAGTGCTACAGGCTTGGGGAAGAGTGGCTGAGGAAGAGCTGCCCAGCAGAAAGGGACCTGGGGGTCCTGATCAATAAGTGACTGAATATGAGCCAGCAATGTGACCAGGTGGCCAAAAGGCCAATGGCTTCTTGGCTTGTACTAAAAATAGTGTGGCAAGCAGGACCAGAGAAGTTATTGTCCCTCTGTAGCTGGCACTGAGGAGGCCACACCTTGAGCACTGTGTTCAGTTTTGGGCATCAAGGGACTTCGAGGTGCTGGAGCAGGTCCAGAGAAGAGCAATTAAGGTTGTGAAGGGCCTGAAGAACAAGTGTTATGAGAAGTGGCTGAGGGAACTGGGGCTATTTAGTCTGAAGAAAAGGAGGCTGAGGAAAGACCTTACAGCTCCCTACAACTACCTGAAAGGACATTGTAGAGAGGTAGGCACTGGTCTCTTCTCACAAGTAACTAGTGATAGAACAAGAGGGAATGACCTCAAGCTGCACCAGCTGAAGTTTAGACCAGACGTTAGGAGAATTTTTTTCACTGAATGGGTTGTCAGGCACTAGAACAGGGTGCCCAGGAAGGTGGCTGAGTTACCATCCTTGGATGTATTTAAAAGCCATCTAGATATGGTGCTTGGAGATACGGCTTAGTGGTGGACTTGGTAAACTACGGTTAATGGTTGGACTTGATGATCTTAAAGGTCTTTTCCAACCTAAATGATTCTATGATTCTACGAGACATCACGTGAGATTGTCACTCCAGAAAGAGCTCTGGAAAACAAGAGGGAACCCACAACACTTGGAGCAGAACAAGTACCCGAGACTAAACTAGGGGTTGAATGAGATGTTATCCATTACATACACACAACCAACTGAATTAAGTAGTACTGTTGAACACTCAAATTTAAGACTGCTTTCAGAAAAAAAAGGAGAATGTTTGAAATCAAAGTGTAAAAAAATAGCAATATTAATAATAATGGTCAGCCATGGTTAATAATACAGAAGGAAACACTAAAACCAGCTTGCTGCACTGCTCATCACAGGCTGTATAACATTGTCATGCATCTGGTAACAGTTCGTCTCAGAATAATATATTTTCAAGATGGACATCTTTCTAGAAGAGACACTGCTACTAAAAATTGAAGTATAGAGCACTATAGTCTGCAATAATATGCAATGTCACCATG
Organism: Chloroceryle amazona; assembly: GCA_027560015.1. Taxonomy (NCBI): domain Eukaryota; kingdom Metazoa; phylum Chordata; class Aves; order Coraciiformes; family Cerylidae; genus Chloroceryle; species Chloroceryle amazona. The sequence continues at coordinate 31,449 of JANHFX010021271.1, read as the reverse complement.
TATTACAGTATATTATTACTCCTGTGGGTGAAGATTAAGGAGGAAAGGAACTGTGGTTTGTCTTCCCAGTTCATTGCAAAGAACTTGAAAATATTTATAAAGATTTGTGTGGTAAGAAAACCATACCATGGAGTGGCAGTCAGAAGCTGACATTCATTTTTACTGCTTAATAATTTTCTCTTACATTTTACTTTCCTCCTCTTCCTCTCCTCTGACATTTTTGCCACTTAACTGCCATCAGGTACAACACTACAATGCACTTGAATATTCAACATTTCATAGTGGATTCATATATCATGACTATAAATAATATTAGACTATTATGCCAATACTACTGGAGAAGCTACTGTTATCATGTCACTAAGAACATTTAATTGTTACTTATTTAGCACAAGGCTGTTGGATTTCTATTTTCTTTTTTATGTACCCTTTTGAGAGTTTTCTTGATGTCCCTGCAGAAGAAACACTCAGAATAGGATTTTTTTTTTTTTTCTCATCAATATCCAGGCTTGAAATATCCTTAAGGGTTATTCTGTTGCCAGTTAATGCTTTCAGATGTCCTTCCAGTTTTCTCTGGCAAGCAATATCAAATTTCAGGGAGTAATACACAATACAAACCAACATATTTGTGCCCTCACTGAAGCAGGTAAGACCAGCTGAAGGAATCTGTGTTAACTTAGGGAAAGAAAAAAAATAAAATAAAAAAAAGAAGAAAAACAGGGCAAGAGGGGGAAAGGTTGTGAAGTTGGATCAGTCCTCAAAAAAATAAACATGCTTTCTTCCCTGTCACCAGTGTGTCTCACGGAACTCTTTCTCACATGCTTTGTAGGTGTTCATCATGACATTCATAAGCCTTTGTGCCTAGAACGAAATACATTTCCAACCTCACACGTGGTGGGGCACAGCCTTCCAACACAAGATACAAACATAAAGATGCCACATTTGGTTTATGCCTCAAGAGCAGGGTAAGACAGAAGAGCCTACTGCTGCCAGCCACTGCCAGGAAAAGGGCACTTTGGTCTAGACCAGTACCGCTGATCTATGAGCGCACACATGCAAGAGACTGCAGTACCGAGAAAATATCCTTTGCAAGAACCAGATACATGGGGAAAAAAAAAACATCTTAGACTGTGGCTGGCAACGTATAGAACTGAGTTGTGCTGTGTTGGTAGAGCCATTAATTAATTATTAATTTAAAGAAAAAGAAATTAATCTAATTGATACTTTTTAGCAAACTTTTCTAACGCTGCTGCTGTTGCTACTTTGCTCTGGTTACTACTGGTGTGCTCTACTACTCTAGAAGACTCAAAACTTTGATAATTTCTCTGCTTCAAAACTGTATGCATCTTACTCTTGATGAACAATGGACAAATACATTTATAGCCCAACAGGTCTGTGTGAATGACTTCATCACTCTAGTTACATGAAAGGTAATGGAAATGAAAAATACCAGTGGAACAAAAAGAGGTTAACTTCACACATATTTTGAGAAAAATGCATGAAGGGCAAGCATTTTAAAATTAAGCCCTATTATCTGACTGAAACAAAGCTATGGAGTTGGAATTGCAACATACGAAATCCTTAGAAATATCTTCTTTGAACTAAATGGTAAAAGGGAAATCAGATAGGTTTTTAAATATCTTGGAAAATAGTGTAGACTCAACCTGAAGAAAAATACTTCTCTGCTTCTAAAAACTAAGTTTTCTTTAAAATCTTTACAAAAGAATGTGTTCTTTATTCTTGTAGGTATTGTTGGACTCAGTGATCTACAAGGTCCTTCCTTTCCAACCACAGTTATTCTGTGATTCTGTGAATGACTCCTGAGGATGGTGGGGATGAAGAGGAAGGAAACTTTCCAAAAAGGTTTGGTGGTTTTCAACACAGTTTAATACAAAACTGACTTTGCAAGAGGTCTACTAATTGACAGTGCTAATGCCAGCATTCTAAATAAATTCTACAACAAGTCTAGAAGCCCTTTTTTTAAAGAAAAAAAAGTGGAAAGCACTGAATTTCAGACACGTAGTTTCTTTCCTATCTTACTTCAAGTGAAAAACGACACTGGAACAATAAAAATATCTGCTGTTTATCTGACAAAAATCTGGAGTGATTTTGTACTGATTCTCTCATGCATCTTTCTTATTAAAAGAAAAAGTTAATAAAATTTAAAATATTCCCTATGCCATAAACCAATATTGCTTCATGTCACACTGACTTTTGTGGGTTGTTTTATTATTTCATGGTAATAGTTAGCGTTACTCAAGAGAAGAGTCTGAAATGATCTTAAGTACCATCCAGAAGGTTTATACATTTTCAGACTCATAAATTCTCTTTATGAATTGGGAATCATTTAAAAAGCTCTGCAAATATGAAAATAAGCCGTAAGCGTTACAGCACTAACACCTCTAATTTATCTCCAAGGTGAAAAGGGGCGTGTTCTTCGCTGTCAACAGAATAAATGTGTGTTTTAGCCACTAAATTTAATTGCTTTCTCCTCTGAGTCAGATATGGATTCTTTGGGATCACGGGGTTAAAAAACAAAAGCAAACAAACAAACCCAACCACAGCCTTGAGGAATGATTCAAGTCCTTTAACCTTCACAGGTGGATAACCTGAACCTTATGTGGTTTTCCATATGAGCAGCATTTGGGTACTATACTACGTAACTTCTTTCCCTATGGAAACTGGCCAATGGATCTTTAGCCAAATGTCTAGCCATAACCATTGCTGGATCTTCTGCTCTGCAACCCTGCAAGAGCTCATCTTTGGAGGTGTGCAAACACTACAGGACCAGAGATTGAGTGAAAAGGGACCTTAATTTGAGATTTCACAGGGCAAAAATTTGCAAAAATTATGAAATCTATTCAGTAAATTTAGGCCAATGTAGACTAAATTTTATGTGAAAATAAACATTTGAATAAAATAATTAGCACCCTATCTGAAAACACTGAAAGCATATATATTTCTTGTCTGTCCAAGACAGTAAAGTTTATAATTTACTGTAATTTATAAACTATCATTTACTTTGTTAAGCCTTCTGAATCCTACAACCTCCTAATGTAATCAATAATCTTAGAATTCCATAATGAAGATTCCCATATGCAGCCTGATTTCATTGGTCATCGAGAACAAGAGCCAAGAAAAGGAAGTTATGGCAGCTAAGGACAAACTATGACACTGTCACCTGTCATATCCACATTTTGAGGGGACATCAGGCACTAAGGGGGGGTTTGCATAGCTCTGCCTAAGTGTTGCACCACCACTGAAATATCCACTAAGTCACCTTTTGCTGAAGAAACCATTTTTCTTTACATTATTTACCTTACTGAATATATAACCTCTATTTCCCCACAAGCTATTTAAGATTCTAAATGAGGAAGTCTCTAGTATCAGCTAGTAGCTCCTAGTAGCCTGAATTTCATTCATCCATACCACAACTGTTGCCGAAGAGGACAGTCTCCTATGAAAGAGTGCAAAACATCCATATTTATTCTGCTGAAGTATATTCACTCCATCTCTTCAAATATTTCTATTTACAACCAACATTTCAGGAAATGACAAGCCAGACTGCACAGAAAGTTGAATTTAGGCAAGAAAGAATAAGACTGTAAATTAAAGATCTTGCTTCTGTGGTATCTCCTGTTTCCAAGGGATTCTGACTTTTAGTATATTATTATTTGTAGTCTTGAAGGGGTTTTTTTAATTATTTTTTTAGGATCAGAATAATAATGCCTACTCCATCAAATTTAATCATAAACTTGATCACAAAGACCTATGCATTTCATTCCCACATGCTTTCTTATTGTAATTAATAATATTAAGCACAATTTTAAAAATAAACTTTAAAGATCCAACCAGTATCAAGTTTCTGTTCAAATTACCATTCAACTATCCATCTATCCTAATTCTCAAATAATAAAAAAATACCATTCTCACAATCTCCTCTTATAATCAGACTTCCCTGACTGAGCTTTCCACAGGAAACTCTAATCTTTAACTCGTCATCTACAGAAGCAATGAAATAATTATCAGAAGATACTCATAGGCAACAAAATCAGAACTTCCCCAGGACTTGAGATAATATCTTATCATTCGCTTCTACAATACATTTGTAGTCACTGCTTACCTACAAAAAAATGGGGGGTTTATTGTTATTATTTATTATCCCATACATATATTTTTACATACCATTACCACTGTTTGAACTGACTTTGCCTTATTTGCTGCAACATAAATCTTCAGCTATATATTACAGTATTAAATATTACTATTTAATTCTAGTTGTTTAAATATTACAGATTAATAACTAATACAGAGTATAACAATAAGATACAAAGCTACTTATAAAGGAATACTAGAGGAGCCTATTTTCTGCTTTCAGTCACATAGCTTTTTTTCAGGACTACATAAGTTTAAAGAAAATCAAGAGACAAGAAATAAGTTCTCACCGACATCAGCAGCAAATCCCGCCATACCTTTTTTACTTACAGTTTATTGCAATGTGTTTTACGACAGGACTCCAGGAGCCAGGACACACAGCCTGGATTTCTACATCATGGATTTACTCGTTTGCTGAAACACTTTGGTTACAATTCACCTTCCTTTAAACAGTTAAGTGTTCCCTACAATAAACTCACTAGACCTGGACAGAGGAATACAGCTTGCTATCAGCTTGCTATCAGCTGTAACTTACTGATCAGTCAGTCCTACAGAGGCAAAGCAGAACTCCTGATGTAATTTATAAGAATGATTAATCCAAAGTGCATAGCATTTAATAATAAGGTCTTCAGAGACACAGAAAGACACTCTTCTTAGAGTTACTCTCACAGAGAACAAGAGCTGTGGTTGTGCTCTTTGGATTACAGCAATTGTATCTGTTTAAGCACAAGATAGATGTACGATTTGATGACAAGACATCAGAAAGCATCATGAAGACATTACTACTGAGTGTGCTTCAGTGGATACAACATACACTACTGAGAGACTAGGAATATGATGTAAGGATAAGATATTGCCCAGGGAGATCACTTACTGAAGGCATATAAACAAAGCAAAAACTCAAAAGTAAAAATCTAACACGGTTGCCTCTGTAGAATAGCAGAAAGAATGCCTCAGTTTCACAGATCATGTACCAAATTGGCTACATTATCATCAAAAGTAAAATGATTCTGGCATCGCAGGTGACCAAATTTTGACCCAAAGACATCCAGCAAAAACTGTTCTCACCTCCTGATTAGAGCAGTCAGTTGACAGGGGGCAGAGATATTCGGCTAAGTCACTACTCTTAAAATAATTTAGCCTGGTCCTCTGAGGAGTGAAGGATATAGTGTGTGGCAACTGCCTCAAACCTCATGACACCTCCATGAAGCTCAGAAGTTTCTGTGGTACTCACCAGGTACCCTGTCTTTCTCCAACCTCAGTGTGAAAGTAATGAATCACCCTCTGAAGGAACACAGGTCTCCCTGCAGACTGGAGGGAGAAGGGGGGGGCTAAAATATTTAACACAGGTACTCTGCTAATGCAGGTATCTACATTTTTTTAAACGCCGGCATCTGTACTTGGCATCTACAATACTTCAGTCCTTAAAAGGAACTATCTACTGGTAACACTTGTACCACACTGCAAATGCTGAAAACTATTTTAAAAAGATTAAAAAAAAAAAAAAGAGATGCCAATCTATAAGAAATTTGGCAGGCACAGAACACACTGAAAGGGAGAAGGCTTCACAGAAGGAACACATCTGGAGTGGTATCTGTGCTTGCAACCTCTCTGTAAACAGCTCTTTAACTAAATGATGGCTTCACTCAGAAATGGAGTCCTTACCAATCCCACAGCCACGCAGTAAGCTTTGATCATTTAATGCTTTCAAGTACTTTGACACTGGATAACATATTCTAGAAATCCAAAGACCTATTATTAGTCTATTATTATTATTATTACCCACTCTGAGCAAGAACATATTACATAATAGGAACAGGGTACACTAAAAACCATAAATTACAATGAAGTAAGAAAAATAGACATTTTCCAATTACATGCTCATTTACCAGTCTGAGATGCAGTAGGTATTTGTGGTTGAGTGGTATCTTCCCAAAGTTTTAAAATGTGGGCTGAATCACAGCGGTCTTATCCTGTAAATACTCACATTGGTTACAACCAGATCTAATGTCAACTGAAGCCAATGCAGTATTTTCAATTATTTCAAATGATCTTAGCAAGTTTTGTGTTTCTATCAGAATAAGATAGAACAAATTGGCCATCAGGAAGGGTATCAACCAGTGATAATCCAAACCAATAGTCAGATCACATGATAGCACACCTAGCACACATTTCTGTCTGACTGCTCAGCAGTCCTCAAACCAGCAAGCTTCAAGTGTTCAAAATTTTGTTCATCAGAGTCTGCTCAATTTCCAGATACAATCATTTTATCATTTTTCTTCAGCAAAGTATAAAAGCAATGTTGTCAGAATCATTGTCTCACCATTAATACTAGAGCTCTTCATTATTTCTTCTGACAGAACAGAGCAATCTTTGACCATCCTAGAGAAAATTCCTATTCATTCATGAAAGTCAGAATCTCAGCAAACACCAAGCAAACTGGACTCAGCTTTGAAGATCAAACTGCATTTTGGCCTCTGTTCCTGAAAGGACAGGAGTCATTGCCATGGACTACAAATGTTTGTCCCTTGTCTTTACTCAGCTTCATGATTAGGCCCACAACTGCTTGTAAAGCTCTGAAGTGAAGAGTCCTAATCTACAATAAAGCCTGCCCACAAATGCTGTCAGAGGCAGCGCGGTCAGGTACTAGCCCTTTAGGTCATTTCTGTTTGATAGGTAAGCCCTGAAACATCAACCTATGGAAATGTACTGCCTATCACAAAGTACTTGCTAATCAACTAAGTTACAATTAAACCAGGAAAAGAAGCTACAACCGCTCCCAATTTCAACCTCTGGGCCTTTTCAATGAAGCTTTGCTTTAGGACAAAAAAGTGATCAAAGTTTTCATTTTAACTCCAGAAAGCCAAGTGTAATAAAATCTTAATACAACATATGACAAATGAAAAGTGTCTGCTAATTTTAAGTACATGGCCATGTAAGACTAAGAGCTAAAACTACAGCCATTTCAGGAGTGATTTTGAACCTAGCCTTTATTTCTTCAGATGCAGTAAGCAAGAATGCAATTAATTGAAAGTAGAAGCAATGGCACTTTGATCAGATTCTGCCACCAGTTACACTCATCCAAGTCCACAGTAACTTCAGTAGTTCACTGGATACAAAGTGAGGCAAAAACCTGTCTAGTTTACAGTTATGGTTCCTTTTACTATTTTTCACTACTTGTGAGTAATTTTAGTAATGAATATTCACTTGATCTGATATTTAACAACTATTCTGTCTTCTGCAGGACAGTATTTTATTTTATCACCAGGTACCAAAATACACAGAAGGAAAATCAGTTCTTAACAATTATTTTTTTAAAACATTTAAATGAAATGCCTCAATTCTGAACTCAACTAGACATATGAACAGTGAAAGAGACTTACTTTCTTGTCTGCAAATTTTAGCATGCAGCACGAGGTGAACTTGTCGCCCACTGCAAGTCTCATAATAGATCAGAAAAACTTCTCATTAATAAAACATCACTGTGCCAAAACCTAACATTTTCTATACTTTACCAATAGAAACTCCACTTAGTACAGCTAATTCTCCTTGCCCCAAAACAACTGTGTATGCCAATTTACTTGACTGTGATTTCCATTTACAAGTACAGTGTTTATTGCACCTTATTTTTGTCTGAAACTTTACAGATTATACGTATGTTCTATATACAGTTCAGAATTTAGATTTGAAGCTAAAACCAGGAGAAAATATTCATGTCTCAAGTTTAATACATGAGGAGATTGTAAACCACTATTTTCTTTACAACTTGTTTTATTAAAATAAAAATCTAAATTTCTGTAATATAAGTTTCATTTTCAGCTGTACATACTACAGACAAATCAGTCTTTAATACAAGGAATTAACAAATCTATTTCCTTCAGATCACCTGTTTTAACCTGGCCTTAAAAGAGAATGTACTGATGTTGATGGTTGACGAAAATCCCAAACACTCATGAGACTTCTGGTGACCAGAAGTATTCTTCCACAATAGCTACAAGCTATAGTTTCTTCGTCTAGTAAGTAACCTATATACAGCTTCAAGTCCAAACTTTGTTTCTGATCCTCCAAAGATGAAGGTAATTCTTCCACAGAGAGCTGATATGCACAGCATCTTTCATCCTAATAGAACTTCCTAAATTTAAACTGTAGCAGAATACACCAGAATGTGTTACTGAGAATAAAACACAGTTTCTGTAGAGCAGCAAATCTTCCTAACCGAGAGTGAAAAATTCTGTATCAGAGTGACACCTGAAAGAGAAGGCAGGACTCTGACCAGACCATTGGAGTTTCTACTTGCCTACACTACTGAAAGGCATACTGGCTCAGTTTACAGCTGCATTTGATGATGATCCCAAATCTCCTTTCATAAAAAAAGAACCATTTCCATTTGCACAGAATACGCAGTAATCTGCAGACTGACAGGTTTCCCATACTTTAATTCACACTTTTGGTTAAGGTCCAAATATTTCAAAAAAAGGGGCAAGCTAAAGATGGATGAGAAGCAGCAGATGTGATCTCATGCAAAAGCTTCAGTAGTCAAGCTTGACTGCTGCCAGAAGAAAAGCAAGTATGCTCATAATCTAATTAGTATGTATGGGCTTACTGTTGAGAATCTTCCTAGATCATCATCTATCAGTGGGAATGGAATCTAAATCAAACCTACAACTATTCTAATAAACAACGTAGGCAGGAGGTGATCCAAGAAGATTGGATCTGTGGTCACTAACATCGCTTAACTGAAATGTCACATGCTACAGTGTGATTCTGTCTTGATCACTCCATCTAGCTCTCCTTTAGACAAAACTTGCTATAGAGGGGATAAGCCCAAAGCAGTATGGTCACAAGGCAGTCAGTGCTACTGGACTTTGGGACCAAAACTCTCCTTTAAATCAATCACACGCAACTGATGAGGTGTAGGAATGCTAGGGAGTGCTTTTTAAAGGCATCTATCAATGCATCTATGCAAAAAGTCTACTTCAAGAACAGAAGGCCCAGATGCAAAAGGGAAATGACGACCAAATAAGGCACATGCAGAGCATTCAAGCTCTTACTCTGAAACTTACTACCCTCAACACTTCAGCCTAGCTTTTTGGGCCCCTAAAAGCTATAGTAACAGAAAAGTTTATTCCCCAAATTTTTGCTTTTGCACATTTGGAGGACTGTGTCTACCTTGGCACAGCTGAACACCTCAATTGTTTATTTTTAATGTCTAAAAAGAATTGAGTCTCCAGGTAATTTTTCCAGCTAAGGCCCCTGATCTGAGTATACCCTGTGTGAACTAATTATAACAAAATTGGGATACATTTGGTGGATATAACCAAAAACCTAAGCCAAACAAAGACCACTTCCACTTTGCCCAATTATGAAGTCGTGTAGTGGTAAAAGGACTAAGCCCAGAGTAAGAGAGAAACAGTATGGGTGACCTTCCAAGTTTATAAACAACATCTCTTACCTCCCAGACCATCCTAGAAAGCAGGACACGGGATCTAGTACAGAAATATCTCTTATCATCTAAGAGTTGCATACTTGCTTGGAACAAAAGGTCTGTGGAATAGCACCTTTCAGGAGGAGGAAGGATTTTCCATATTTTAGGTATAATAGCTGCTGTATAACAAGTAGACACCTATGGAAATATATTGATCTGTCTGTTCATCAATTACCTAATTAATTCTCTCTATGCCTATCTAAGCAAACTCAGTCTGTACATTCTCTACTACATACTAGGTAGCTATACTATCAGTGTTGGTGGCTGTGAAGTTGCAGAAACTACAGTATTCTCCCCTACAAATTAATAAAATAATAATAATAATAAAAAAATCTACAAAGGGAAAGTTAGAGTAACCATTTTGACCTAATTCATGTAAATGCCTGTGTAAAAATTTCATCTATTTTGTTCAATTTATGTTTTAAACAGGTCTTCATGACAGCTTAATGCTGTCACAAAACTGTAACTGTTAATATCAAATATTGCATACAATTACCTCTTAGATAATAGGCCACAGCACCCTAGAGATTGTTTGCGCTTCAACAAAGTTCAAAGGCTACCTGTAACAACAACAAAAAAAGTATTCTTCTCTAATAGGCACAAAGATGTCAGATTCAGACTCCTTGGGGGAGGCTGGGAAGACTTTTTGGGTTCATTTTACACACTTGCTTGAATTTCTTTCAATTTAATATATGTAGTGAATCAAGTGGGCATCTTACAATTCTGGTAATGAACTAATTGCTACTACCTCTAAACTATAGTGCCGAGTGTCCTAAATCTTAATCATTTACCATTTTTCCTGACTTTTTCCTCATCTTTAAGGACATACACCACAATGAGCTATGCTGACTGAAACTGATTTCTTCATGGCTTTGAAAAGGCCACAGGTGAAGTCTGCTTTCTTTCTTCAGTAAGAGGGTGGTGAGACTCTGGAATAGATTGCTCAGAGGCGTTGTGGCTGCCCCCTCCCTGGAAGTGTTCAAGGCCAGGCTGGACAGCCCTTGAGCAACCGACTCTAGTTGAGAGGCATCCCTGCCCATGGCAGGGAGGTTGGATTCAATGATCTCTAAGGTCCCTTCCGGCCTAAGGCATTCTATGATTCTAAAGGTGTTCACAAGGTGACCACTAGCTAGCTGCTTACTTTTTAGATGGTGAATAGTAGGTAAGATGATCCACTTCCCCAAAGTGCTTAAGCATTTCGGTTGTACTAGACACCTTTTCAGCAGGACTGACGCTTATTTAGTGGAAGAGGTTAGATATGCCTGATCCATTGTAAGAGATGTGAAGAAAGTGACCACAGCACATCCAAATATCCACCACGCTCCATAGGAGCATCTCTTCCCTCCCTTGGGTGCAAATATTGCAGTAAGTACAGTAATAAAAAAACTCTTGAGTTATATTTTAGCTGCAGCTGAATAATGAAATTTGAGAAGCAACAGCAACTGTTTGTAGACCAGGTGAAAATGAGCTGCAACTTCCCCACACAAATGTCCTGGCTTTCCATTACATGATGCTGACCACGCAGACTACTTCACTTCCCCAGAAAGCTTCTTTTCTCCCCTTTTCTCACATCATTTCCCCATTCTTCCTACTTACACAAAACTTTTCTGACTCCTTTAGCAGATGCACAAAAATTTCTACAGCAAAGCAAGTCTAAGGTGAAATTGCTGAATATGAGGCAAAAGAGGTAACTAGTACTGTAAAGACCCTCCTCAGCCTTTTGGATTGCCAGACTCACTAAACATCAACTATGCATCAAATCTGGCATTTCTCAGTGCTTAAGATTAGCTGTATTTGTTTGGTGAAATATGTTTTTAGGATAGTGTAATACTATCAGACCCATGAGCTTAATATTTTAACTACTAAATAATATTAGTTATTATAATATAATTTTTTATCATATTATACCTAATATAAAACCACATACCACCTTTCTTCTTAGAAACTGCCTTGCCTACACCCTGGCTTTCTGCTCATAATTTAAGTATAAAAATCCAATCATTATTTGTTATGAATCTTACTCCTTCTTGCTCTAAATCATTTCATAAAATTGTCCTGTTTATTGGCCTAGCTAATTACCGCTTCTCTGAACTCCATTAGCACTCTTTCCTCCCTCCTCCCTAAAGTTGTCGATTCACACTTCCAGACAATTTGTACCATAATTTTAAAATACTACATAAAGTATATTTAACAAATGGATTAAGAGTTATTTTATGACTAATAATTTCACTATTTCTTTTTCAGCATTGTTTTTGTGAAGAGCCACTTTACCTAAGAACAGACATGATCCTCGTAATGAAACACAGGAGGGACAGGTGCATCATCATAACCCTAAAACCTCTGATCTAAAATTGTTGGTGGGAGGAAAAGCAGTAGAAACATGAAAAGTTGCATTTAGTCAAGGTCATTTATGTGAAGGAAGAATTAAAACAATATTTTATTTCTTTCTAAGCAAAATATTTTTAAAATGAGAAAGTTGCTCTGCATAGAAATTCAGGCAACTGTGCTACAGTCATAATGCTACAATGTCATTTAGAAATGACACTTCACTGGCACATCAATGAAATTTTACTATCTTCTAGTGAAAAATATGGATATATAATACAGACTATCTTCACCTTTCTGCATTCAAAGCAGGAAAATGTTTTACTGGTTTGTTTACAGGCTTGCAAATTATCATGTTTTCCTTGTCCATGAAAGCAAATCATATGAACTTCAATAATGAAGTGACTCCAAACACTTCAACCCAAATTATATTCACAATATTAAAGGATCAGAATATAACTCTAATTATTCATGAAGACACCCATCTCAAGACTATGATTGAATCACCCATAGTGTTAAGCTTCACTGATATTATCTAGGTACCAAAAAATAATCAAATGTAGCATGAATACATTTCTACATTGCTAATAATCTAACGTAACAAAAGTTCTCTATACAAACACAGTAAAGCAATGGTATTGCCTTTATTAGCTTTTACAATCAAAGGCAACTAGTGTCACAAAGACTTAACAGTTCTGCTCTCATTCTATCTTTCTAAAGGAAATATTTAAAGAATATAATTTCTTACACTGAGCTCAAGCCTATATTGTTTACTCGTGAGGGAAAAACATCAAAATAATAAAAAATAATAACTTTCAGAAAAGTATTCACAGAAAGTTTACTTACGTAAGTGTATACATAAGTAAAGAGGCTCTAAGGCAGATAAGGAAAAGAAATGCTGCAGCTGTATCTCATACAGAACTCTTACTCCAGACAGACAGTATTCTGCTGTCTGCAGTATTAGTATAAGCTCTGAGCAACCAATATATCCGCTACACTAATTACATATCGCTACCTACTACTTTAAACAAAGCAGAGCATATTTTTTGAGTATCACAGAGTGATTCCATGCTAAAACAGCTGTCTAGCAGTGTAGTGTTATTATCTCCTTATGCCAACACCAGCAGGCTGCATTCCCAAAAGAGGCTGCCCTACACCTCTGCTTGCTCTTACATTCATGCTGCCTTCCTTGTTGGATTAGCACAAGTATTTGTGTGGACATCAGGTGAACTAGATAAAGAAACTGATTTGAATTAAAATTGCACCACAGGGGATAGGGGGAGAAGCTGGTTTTGACTTGGAACAGTTCCTTTCCCCAGTTCACTACAGACATAAACATTTGTGCCATATGCGAACAGCCGTAAGAACTGACAGCCAAGAAAGAGGTCATCACAGTCTTTCTCAGTACCATGCCAGTTTAAAGTAACCCTTGAAGTAGGGTGCAAAACTGAAAGAACAAATGACCCTCTAAAATTATTTATTTCTCTTCCCATAGAGGAACCCAATTAATTAGCTTATCTTGGATGCCAAACAATTAGATAGCTAAGGACTCTTACACTGAGTAACCATAAATCATCTATTTAACTGCATATGAAGTGACTCTTCTGTGAAAAAGCACATGTTCAAATGTATGCCCACACGGTCCTCAAGCCTTTTTTAAACGTGACTCCTAAGTGTATCCTCGTTTTTCCGCATGCCCTTTGATGAAAGCAAACATGCTTAGACGCTTATTAAAAAAAACACAAACCTCCAAATCACAACAAATTACTTTCTCACTTCCTTCTGCCTCTTAATGATGCTACAAAGAATTTTGTAGAGGGAAGCTGTAAGTCGTAATTATAAAAAGCTGTTAAAACTGAAGGAAAAGATAGCTGAAGTTGTTCGGAGAGCTTATATTGCATGGTTCCTCAAAGCCCACCTATGGTCAAACAGGGCTGTGCAGTAAAGTAAAGTAAAAAAGTAAAAGCGTAAGGCAAGCTCAGGATGCTAAACTCTCAAAAAGCTCGATTTGAGGGTGATTTTTGGGAAGTTGGTTCCATATTCTTTACAATGTTAACTGTTCGTGAATTCATTAAAAATTGTTCTATTCTTAATCCTATCAAGGCCTATTTAGAAAGGCATTGTGTTTAAATCCATATGCACTTCAAAAGCCTTTGTTGATCTATCTGCTAACTTAAGAGCAAACCTAGAATTTGAGAACAAGGTGAGAATGAATCAGCAGTGTGTCTTTGCAGCAACAAACACCAACCACATCCCTGGCTGTAAACAAGAGTCTAGACAGCAGGCTGAGGTGATTACTCCCCTCTATTCAGCAATAGTGAGAACGCATCTTAAGTACTATGTCCAGTCTTGGGCTCTCCAGTACCAGACAGACATAGACTATAGTCCTGGTTTCAGTCAGAACTAACTCTGTTCAGAAACTGCATTTTTCTTCTAACTTCACTTTCTGAAGTTACCGCCATATTTTTGTAGACTGTTTTGTTTTGTTTAGTTTTAAAATAATGATCCTTTTGCAGGTGGCCAGCCCAGCTCTAAACAGTGACAACTGTTTAAAAGTGAGTCTGGCAGAAGACCAAAAGACTACCAAGGGGCTACAGCAACGTAAAGTGAGCTGGGACATCTAGTTTTGGAAAGAGTTCTTTCTGTTGTCTTCAAATACTTAATGGGAGGGCATGGAGGAGAGACAGTCACACTCCTTTTGGAGGTGCACAGAGATAGGACAAGAGGCAAATGAGACACAGCAAAGGAAATTTTTATTAAGTATTATGGAAACAAGATTTGACAGTGATGGTGGTCAAACTCGAACTGGTTTCTGGAAGAGGGTGTGGGATTTGCATCCTTGGAGATATTTAAAAACTTGACTGGGAACCTCATCTATAAATGGGCTCTGGTTTGAGCAGGAGGTTAAAACAAATGATCTCTAGAGGTCCCCTCTTTCAACATAAAACATATTATTCTATGGTTTTATTCTCAGTTCAAAAGTGATCATGGAAAATACTCACCAACTTGGTCAGTTCTACATTAACATTCATAGAATAATTCAGATTTAACACAAGTATTCAGTTATTTTTGTTAACATTGTGGCTCTGATATAAAGTCTCGCATGTTCAGTGAAGTAACCAGGCCTAAGCCAGTATAAACTAACAAAGAATTACATCTCACACTTCAAAAAAGTATTAGAGCTTCAGTTTTAAATGTAGAATTTTTCACAGCACACAACCTGCCATCAATTTAAAATTAAACAAATCCTCATTGTTTCATTTTTCCAATGTATGAATAGTCTTTAAAAGAGTAAATTTCTAATCTACAGTTAAATGCCCTTTCACTTCTTAAAATCTGCAAAGATGATGAGGGAATATCTGGGAGAAACAGATATATCTTCGCTCCTTAAAAACTTAGCACTAACACATTCCAGAGTACAAACATACAACGCACTTTTCTGTTTTCCATTCCATGTGAAATCAGCAGAAGACTATCTCCTCTACATCTATTCTAGAAGGCTGTCATGTTTTTACCCCAGCCAGCAACTAAGCACCACACAGCTGCTCACTCACTCTCCATGCCCTCCCACAGTAGGAAGGGGGAGAGAATTGGACGGGTAAAAAGTGAAAAAAATCAGGGGTTGAGATAGACAGTTTAATAGGAAAAGCAAAAGCCATCCACACAACAAAGCAAAACAAGGAATTCATTCACTGCTTCCCCCCAGCAGGCAGGTGTTCAGCCATCTCCAGGAAAGCAGGGCTCCTGCACATGTCATGGTTACTGAGGGAGACAAGTGACATCACTCCAAATATCCTCCCTTCCTTCTTCTTCCTCCCAGCTTTTATTGCTGACCATGATGTCACATCGTATGGAATATCCCTCTGGTCAGTTGGGCTCAGCTGTCCCAGCTGTGTCCCCTCCCAACTTCTTATGCACCCCCAGCCTACAGACTGCTGAGGTGGGGAGCAGAAAAGGCCTTGACTGTGTGTAAGTTCTGCTCAGCAGTAACTAAAACATCCCTGTGTTATCCACCCTGTTCTCAGCACAAATCTAAAGCACAGTCCCATACCAACTACTATGAAGAAAATTAACTCTACCTCAGCCAAAATGAGTACAAAAGCATGCAGGCAACTTTGTTAACATGCAAATTTACCGGCAAAGCAATTTGGTTTCATCTTTACAGTCAGACTTCAGGTTTTAATGGCATTAGGAAATTAAAAAGAAAAGCAAGAGGAAAATACTCTTAGCATCTACAGAGCTGTTCATCTGCTTTGCTTTCTTTCAACACAATGTCAGGCAATGGAAGGAGCAAGATTAAAGCCCATAGTATAGATATCATTTTAAAACTATTCAAATACAGAGAAGCTAAATGATCATACCTCAGCTGTACACGCCTATTGCAACTCATGTTGCACTTCCCAAATATATTGGGTTTAAAAACAGAGCAGACTGCAGTTTTGATAACATCTGCTACAACAAATAACAAAAAAAAAAAAAAAAAAAAAAAAAAGAGTGTGAAGTCTGATGAATGTTTAAACAGAACATTTTTTATGGATCAGCTAAATCTTTTCTGCTTTTTAATTAAAAGTAAAGAAAATGGAACTTAATTATCCTGTAAAGATTAGCTTGTGGGCATCTTCCTGTAAATTACTTCTAATTGAAAGCAAATTGTCAAGTGACATTCAAAGTACTGTCCTTTAAAACACAGCTGTTCTATTGCTGATTTCAGTACATTACAGTGCTTTCTTGTTACAGTAAGGCATATTTGAATATTTTAACATTTTGACTGGGTTTGTATGGATTTCCATTTAGTATATCTTAATCACATTCCCTCCTGCAAAAATCCAGAGAAATATTACTTACCTTATTGTACCAAATATCCTAAAGTAATTTGTCTTTGCTTTTCATTGCGAAGCTTATCGATTAACCACTGATAATCACATGGCATGGGTAACCAACCAGTTCTGGCTGATAGGCTGCTACCTGGCCAGCTAGCTAGATCATTCTTACTGCTGGGAGCCAGTTTACTGGCAAAAGCATTTTAAACATTTGATGTAATTTCAAGTAGTTTCAACTACAGACTGACAGTTTACATTCTATTTCTTTTAGTTATTTATAAATTTATAAGTTCTTGTGACAATATTTGATATACTTTCATAGTAGATCTACTTTCATAGTAGATACTCAAAGAGCAAGATAAAACTATGGAACGTTAGTATGTTTATCAAATCTATTCAATCGCTTTGATAAACCACTTAACTACGACTTATCATTCTACTTGAAAGTGCAACCTCAACCCAAAAACTTGTTACTGTCTTTTATTAAATCTTTCTTGTGATGGTAAGATTTCATTTGGATGGATTAGATTTCAGCCTTCTCCTTGCACATGTGCACATCTACTCCCAAAGAAAAGTAATTTTATCCCACAACCACAAAGAAAGCAAGAAAAATGAGAGGTAAATTTCATCGTTCTACAAACATTACTGCAACATTTGGCATTTCTAGTGTGATCCTCCCACTTTTCCAAGCTTTATTGTCCCCAAGACTCTTGAATTTACACAATCAAATATGATACTTAAAACTCTTATATGAAAAGTATAATGCTTTTACTGCAGTAGGATTGAAAAGCATGCCTAACAGCTGACCAGAAGTGACTTCAGAAGGGAGTTTGGACACATCTGTTTAAAATGGTAAGTACTATTTGAATATTAGAGCTGTGACAGGTGTCCAATTGCACAGTTGGCCAGCACAAGGCTGAGCATGAACTTGAACTCCCCAGATGTAGGGGTGGGTGAGCTGGAAGGAACTGCTCAGGGCATCCTTTTTTTTGTCAGAAACAGCTGCACATGAAGCTTAATCTTTCTTTAAGGAAATGGTGCCATCACTGGAGATCACACTCAAAACATTTCCCCTCCTCTTTTTATCTCCAGAACAATGATACATGCTATGTAGCTCTCGGCCAAATCCAGGCTCATGAGTGTGCCTCAAAGGGTTAATGTTTGCCACACTAGAAAGGTATTTACAAACATGCAAAGTCATCACTGGATTTTGGAAAAAGTACACATTTCTCTTCATTTAGAATAAAGTTGTAAATATCAATCTAAAATAAAAACAAGGAAAAAAAATAAAAGCACAATTGTAATATGATCTTAATTCTTTGAATTCACTGTCTTTGGATTTCTACCAGGCTTGTCATGTATCTGAACAACTCAGTAAAAATAAAAAGTAAAAAAAATGCAGGCTAAGTTTTAATGAATTTTGGTTTCCACTCATCTAATTTAATGTTATTTTTTTCTGCCACAGTAAGCAGGTATGCTATAAGAAGAAAATCATCTTGCATTACATCCTACATGCAATGAGTTACACAGTTATTTATTGTGGAAGTAAAATTAGAAAGACTCTACTATACTCTGCATAAAACACACATGTCCCTAAGACATAAAGAACATCCAGTATATTCCTGAAAGCAGTGGGTTTCAATCTCGTCTGCAGATTGTACTAGAGGAACATCCTACGTGATCAGCAGCTGGTGTCAGCCATAAGAACGTAGCTGCTGTCCTCACAAGTATGCACTTTAAGTACCGCAGTAGTCACCCAGTACAAGATGAAAACCATCAAGTACCTGTTCTTCAAAGTTAAATTTCAAAATCTTAGACAGAAAAATACACTAGCAGTTGTTCTTCCATGTTCTCTACGAATATTGGAAATTAAACCCAACAGAAATGTATGCAACACATCCAGTGCAATGTACTGAAAGTGGAGACACAGGAAAGCAGAAGCTGAACTTTGTGACTATAACAATCTTTTCTTTTGTGTTTTAAATTATAACTGTCTGGTTGGATTCTGCAGAGCTGTTCTTCATAATCCTCTGGCAAGACAACTAGGCACTACTTGTGTTCTGACATCTATCACAAAAAGAAGACAGGAGACTGATAATACACATTAAATCAATCTCAAAATTCAGTAAAAAAAATTCCTTAGTTTCTTCAGAGTAGCCCATCCAGAATCCTCCCAACATTTACGGTTTTCCATGTAGGCACATTCACACACACACTGTCTCTGACGCATCTATTTTCTAGATTTGAAAAATGGGAATAAAATTCCTGATAAACAAGGATGAACACTTACTCTTATCCTAATGGAGTTAGTGAAAGGTGCTTCCCTTTGTGGCTTCATGCAAATTACAATATGAATATTTGCGCAAAAATTCTATGTTAATTAGCATTATTCACTAAATTATATTTCTACATATGGAATGATCTATAAACACTTTTTTAAGCTGAAACATCTGGCTCTTGTTGCTTGTTTGTTTTTTTTTAAACATCAAATGGAAGTACGTCTAAGATATATACAGGTAACATTTCTCATCTGACTTCTATTCATGAGGTGGACTCAGATAAAAAGATTTCTTATATACATTAAGATACTTTTTTTTAGATTTATTTCTATTTCAAAATTGAAAGGAAGTTGTGTCACATGATAGCACCTGTGGTATTTAATTACAGGCTGCATCTTGATATTTACATCATTATTAGGTGCCCAACACAATATAAAAACATAGCATGAACTATTGACTTCTTTGGCAAGTTATCTTCTTTGCTACAGAAGAAAACAACTGCCCTCAAGTAAGATCTTCAGAGAATAAAACTGCATTGATATCAAGTAAATCTATCTACATAATTTTTTTATTTCCACATATGTTTTGGGTTTGTTTTTTTTAACATGACCCACAATATCAGGATTGTTTCTGTAAGAAGTTAGCATAATGAATTTTAAAATAGCAGTAAATGGAAATTTCAACTGGGTAGGTAGAGATAATCTGGCATTCAGATTATCCTTCACAAAGTGTTCCATTCTATGGAACTCTGCAACATGCCCTTACAGGAGATTTGTACCCAACAGTTCTTACAGGCACTTTCACATCCACTCATACATTGCACAGATTTTTCTATATCAATCTTCCAAGGACAAAAGGTGTAACAGGTTGCAGTATGGCAAACTAAACACTAAATTTCAGACTTGAGGCTGAAACAGAATCAGGACTAGATCATCCTCCATATGGACTGTGGCACATGCTAACTTTCACAAATTGCCAAAGAGAAAGTATTTGTTTTCAATGTTCCTACATTGATCATATGATATCTCTTAGTTACCAAGTAAAAAAATAACAATTTAGCAAGCTAAAATAGAAAATTGTGATCAATATTCTTCAATGTCAGTTTCCAAATACATACATGTAACACATGGGGAAATTAATGAGTATTTAAGCATATTAAAAACAAAACAAAATGAATCAGTAAGAAAAAATGAATAATTTGGGTTACATCTGTTTCCTGTGCTACTAATAAATGCCAAAAGTTTGTGTTATCGTGTTACCTTTGTTATAGACCAGTATCTACTTCATTAATGAAAATGTTTATGCTATCAAGTTTAAACATGCTGCATGTGTTAAATTCTTTTAACATCAAGTACTGTTTGCTACACAAACCACTATTTAGACAGATATTCCTCTGATTTTTACACAATGGACAGGCTACTTTAAGAAAATTCTTTCAAAAAGTCCAGGTTTTCACATGATTCCCCTCTCAGACTGGAGTATGACTGCCAGGCTGTGTGAAGAAACAGATGCACACAGCAGTCAAAGGAGCATGAGGAAACCGCCCCCCCTACACCCCTCTGGAAAAAGCGTTTACATTCACAGATTAAATTTGTATGTGCTCCTCCTAGCAATGCAGAAATACTATTTGGTTAGTACAAGAAGTACAAGAATAGCAAAGGATGTAAATCCCAGAAAAACTCTGTGTGCATGTATATATAAACACAATGTTACAGTTATAAAATATTTCTACCACATTAGGCAAACATCATAAATTCTGAATTGTTAAGGACTGCATATGCCTAACTCCCATCCTGTTTCACCTTCTTCCAAAACTACATTCTTTTAGTAATTTGATCTGTAATATCAAGAAAGAACTTCCTTTTGGAAAAATTTTAGGCAAAAAGAACCATGATAAAAAATCTTTATCTTCTATGCTTTTGCTTGATATGAATAATCTGGAAAAAAATATTGGTTTTATAATTATTTCTATTTTTTTCTTCTTAAAAAAAGAACTTGCTGCATTTATCTAGGTTCTTATATCTGTATCTGTCATATAACAATTTAAATATATTCCTAATATTTAAGCAGATAACAACTGCTATCACAAGCATTACATGCTATTGTCCTGAGTAATCATGTAAAATAGCATGTAACTGACTTCTCAAAAGTCAGAGCTCTATTAAGCTTGCTCTCTGGTCAAGAGCACAGTGACTGACAGTTTAAGTAAGATATTTTTGTTATATAAGGACAGTCTTGAAAGACAAAAAAATATCACTGAGCAATTCCACAAACATTGAAGAAACCCAAATTAACATACAATAACAGTCATCCTCCTATGTAAATTTGAATATACACAACAAAAAAGTTCAAAATTCATATCTGTACCTTAAAAGTATGAAGCAAGTGCTTGTAGCAGAAGGATCACCTTTGGAAAGAATAAAAATAAGAGGATAGCATGCATTCAACACCCCAGTATATTGTTCTGGGTTCCAGATATTTAAAAAAACAAACGTAACACTCACACAAACAAACAACAAACAACAACAACAAAAACCCCAACAAAAAAACCCCAACAAAAAACCACACGCACTTCAGAGTTCAACACTGATCTAACTACTAGTCTGATTTTTGGGAGCCTGTTTGCAGATGCGGTAGAGTTATCAATCCGAACAGACACACAATCCGGGTCCAATGTCACTTCTCCTCATTATGTTAATAGTTAATACATGCAAATGAAAACACTCTAGCAATTTGATTTCTTTGAAGATAGTTTGCATATTGTCTTAGCCATAATGACTGTACACTTCTCTCAGCCTCGATTTATGCAAGGGTAGTTTAGTTCATTTTTATCAGCTCAAGTTCATTTTGGCTGCTACTGGAATGTATGTGTGTGTTTCTTTTTTACCTTTCACCTAATTACCATTCAGGTACCATAAGCAGATTTTTCATGCTATTGGTGTTTTTCTTAATTAAGAAACAAATGAATTCTCCCTAGAAAAAAAAAAAAAAAAGATGGAACAAGAGAATAAGATGCCAGAGGCTGATGTTCTACTTCTTAATTGAAGCTGCTTCATTGTTAGGTGTCTGTTTTGAGGGGGCAGAAGTGTTATAAGTTTATTGTGAATAGTGTAAAAATATAAGCATAAATTGTACTTTTAAAAGTACAAATGAATACAGAAATATTAGCTTTACCGGATTACTCAAGTAAAATGCTGGCCCTTCCTTTAGGAGAGTATTTTCTTTAAGTATAAATTATTCCTCACATCTGGAAAGCCCAAAGTTCTAATCCCAGACAAGAGTGAATCCTTTCTCTTTCCTTTGTCTATTATCTTCACTCCGCTTATGTGTTCGTGTTGTTCAATTAAGGAGGTACCTGAATTTATCAGTGACAGAAACTTTTCTTTTTCCTCATCCTTTCAGCAAAATATCTCTCTTCCCACACCCCACCCCAACCTAACCCCCTTTCTTCCCCATGCCCCTTACTAAAGTGTGCTTTTCTGCTTAAGTGCTAGGTTTTCCCATGCAACCAAAGCATCACCAGCACTAGCACTTTTAAGATATTCATGCCAGCATGCTAGTCGGGACAATATTCCCCCATTGTAATGTAACAAGAAATTTAGAACTTCTTAAGAATTAAGGCCTCCGATGAATATTGCATTCTTCTTTTAACAGCCCATATATTAAGTGTCACAGCCCATTAAACCACATGGCACATGCCATAGGAGTAAACTGGCGTTCAAACACAGAGGCAAAGAGACCATGTGGTCCTAGAGTTTGGCACTGTAACACCAGATCAAACATCAGCCTTAATCACAACAGCTTCAATGTAAAGACCGCCACTGACGTCTTATTTGTACTGAATATATAACAATTGTGAAAAAACTTAAAAGCAAATGTAAGTCAAAGACTTCTGTGAAATTGAGATTAAATCCTACCACTCCTTGTAGACACATAATCTCTGTTTCCATAGGAATTACAAGAATGGAAGAACTACAATATCGGTATCTCCCTGCACCCACAAGAAATTAACTCACTTTTCCATGCAGATACTTTTCCATTACATAAAAGGGGAATGCCAGGAAGGGGATGAAAAACAAAAATATTTTTTAGTACCATATTAATCATAAAGCATTCTGAGATAATCCATATCATACTGAAGGGAAGTACTTGGAAAGATACAAATAGGTTTGTTCCCAACAGAAATTGATCTTCTATAGAAAATCTTTCTGTATTTTTCTGGTTTTATGCATGGCTTTGGACATGCAAAATGTCTTATTTATTTTCTGTTTAATCAATACTATCATACAATGTGTTTCATCAATATTAGTACTATATTGATGTACCTGCTTATGTAAAGTATGTGTCATAATGCAGTGATAGATGTATTTTGAAATGGAAACTATGGAAATGTGTGAGAAGGACTTTTTTCCTCCCACTTCCTTCCTTTGAATATTTGCTGGAGGTTGTTTTTTTTCCTCTCAGCCAGAGAAAGCTGGATCCAACGTGTAAAGCAATTTAACTGCATGCAGCTTCTATTTATAAGTCTTTGCTCTTTCAAAGAAAGATACTATAATTTCAGCACTTTTCTTAAAATATAAAAAGGTGTCAAACATCATGAAGAAATCAAAGATTCAACTTTATTCATTTTTCTATAGACTTTGTATATGCAATATCTTAAACTTAACTGCTCTTGTTTTACACCATTTTCAATGAGAAGAAAATCAAGCCCTGTGTCAGTAGTTTAATTTCACATTGAGCTACAATCCACACTCACAAAAAAAACAAAACAAAACAAAACAAAACCCACAAAAAAAATACCAAAAGACCCCATGTCTGCTGGTAGTCTCCATACAGTAAACAACAAACCTTAGCTCTTCATCCACTGGACTCCCTCTTTCTGCATCTCTGCTGCAGTCACAGCTTCATTTTTTCCTCTCAATCAGTCTCTGACCTCCTCACATGGTGTCCCTGCCAAATTCTTGGCATTGGAAGTGAGGGGGAAGAGGCCATACCATAAGCGTGTTGATAATGAGGAGATAGAAATAGAAAACCAGCTGGATTGTCCTAATAAAGTATGTCTGGGATTCAGAGACACAACAACTCCCTGTTCAGGTCACTGTTCAGCATTTTAACCCTTTGCATTCCAGCGTGACCTTTCACTGATCTCCATTAAATTATTAAATTAACATTTAATATGAAATTGTACTTGAAAAATCCACTTTGATTTCAATGAAACCTATGACCTCCTTCTGTCTAACTGTATTTTAATTATGTCATTTTCGCCTGAGACATGCAAGTCAGTCCTGAAAGATTTTTTACTCATTGTTTTTCTCCTTTTCTGTTATCTTAAAAATGCCAATACCATTATATTCGATCTTTGTTCTTTTGCTGAAGTATGTCTTGGCCAACTGATGCAATTTAAGAGCTTTCTAATTCTCTTATATGTAGCAAGTTATGTTTGTTTTTTTTTTTCTCTTTGTATCAGCTATTAAGCACTGGAAATAAAAGAAGTACAAAACAGGCTAATACAGACAAAAAAGTAGCCACCCTTAATTTACCTGCATCAGCAACCACTTAGTGCTAGAAATCCCTATTTAAGCTGCTTTGATTCAATCTTTTACAGTATCACACTCCATGTTGTTCCACACACAGCCCTCATATTCATTTAGAGGAGTGGTAAAACCTTCATCTATAGTAACATGTAAAATTAAGAAGGGAGGAAAATAAACTTAGAGGGATTGTTTTTGCTTCTTAGTCACACTTCACGTCTTTTTCACAGAGCACTACCAAGCAAAAAGGGCACAAACCCAACGCCCTTAATTTCGTAAAGGGTTTCCAAAGCACCTTTTGTTACTAAGCTTACTCGCTGTTGCTGTTCATCCTCCAGTGACTGGTCACACAAAACAAAGGTAGAATGCCACACAGAACCCAACTATGTAGGGCAGTCCTTGATTTCTTCAAAATTTGCCATTGATTCCAATATGGCAGAACTTCATCAACTTGGCTGAAAATAATTAGTCATTTACAAATGAAGTTTTCTGAAGCTATGGATAGAAATTATGACTCAAAAGTCGTATTTCCCAGCTGTTAGGAGACAACAGTACTATATCCGATGATATATTTTTTTGGAACAAAACAAAACAAATCACACTTGGAAAATGGCTAAGATACCACGAATGTTTTGTAGGGGGATTGTTTTGCACTCCAGAAATGTTCTTCAAAAAATGAAAATAATAACTAACTTGCAGATTATAAAACAAATTTAGCTCTTACCACTTACATTAATGAAGAGCTAACAAAACACTGGTGGTTCAATGGTTAGAAAAGTATTTCCTCTAAGGCAATACATATAAATACCTAACAATAGCTGTATTTCCAGTCCCTCAGTTGCAACCAGCAGAACACTGAGATCCACTTTTTCTAGCTATTCCTATTCACAGGCAATTTTAAAAAGTGCTTTTGGAGGTCAAGTGGGATGACCACAAAACTGAGTCTTTTCCCAAATTTATCATTCCCAAATTTACACTATTTACCCAAGTGATAACTACAGACTTTTCCCATGTGCCTCGTGCAACAAGAGTGTGTAAGTCTTAGCCTAATTACTCCATATAGTGAATCCAGGAAGGGACATATGGCACTACTTTTACACAATTTCTGTTCACTCAGCAAACTATTAGCCTTTGGAGTCCCTTTAGCTGTGTAGGCAGACCAGCTATATGTATTTGAGATCTATTTATTTCTTATTTATATTTATGAGAATGTTAAATGCACAGACATAGCAATCTCTTCTTAAGCCTGGCTTTTCTTTATTAGAAAGATGTGACCAAGGCAATAGGTTCCATCTTCCTTCTTTATTATGAGGTATTTCTACAGCTAGCAAACTTTACTGTAGAGATGAGTAAGTCTAAAAGTATTCCAAAATATGTACTGCATAAGGTAGAAAAGGTCTCAAAGGTTCCGAGTTCTCTTCCAAGCTCTACCAGTACTCACCTGATGAGTAATTTCCAGTCTCTGACTGAAAAGTTTTGCCAAAAACTGGGTAATGATTTTGATTGTTCTTCAAAGAGGAAAAATACAAAGTAGAAAACTATTCTTACTTACCAAATGATAAAGGAATGTAAGCAAAGCACACATAAGCCTCACACTAAAATGCAGCCGTGTGTCTACAAATTCCACCTAGAGGTTGCTCTCTATTAATAGCCAAGAAAACAAACAATAACCTGTAAGTCACTCTCCATTAATATAGGATATATGGCCTTAACCATTGCTGCTTTGTAGTTCTCTTTTAACACCAGAAGCACTAAAGAGAAACGGAAAGACCGTATATGTATTATTAAGAAACTTCTAGTCTACAGAGTACGGAACATCTTCCTCTTACTCTGTCAAAACGTAATTCCTATAGCAAGGTCACCAATGCTGTTTCTCAAAACTGAATCTCTTACTCAGTAACTGTTCTATTCCACTAGAGATTAAGTAATTATCATCAGGTAAGTACCATCAAGCACAGAGGATGAACCACTCAGTCAAAATGTAACAAAAAGAAAAGCATGACATAATAATCTAGAAGTATATATTTGCTGTTCTTTGCAGGTTATCACATGCATAGCATCTTGCCATTGCATGAACTTGCAATTAGAATGAGCAGTGCATCATTAATGTGTAACGCAGAATGTCATTCGAACATTAATTCCATATACTTTACCAATAAAGTATTTCATATGAAATGCAGAACATTTAACACACTCTCCTAAAGTTCCTTTTGCAAGATGCCCAATAACTAATTAAGCACAAAAATAGACATCAGAGGAGCCTACAACTTTTCTTTACACTTCACGTACAAATGCAGTCACAGAATTCAAGTATTAAAATGCATATGAATGTAAAATGTATTGGCTATTAATAAATATGTCTTAAAGTTTTTCACCGTTTCCATACATAGCACAAACAGTTGCTGTGTCCTTCCCTCCCAAAAGAAGAAAGAAAAAGAAAGTGAAAAAAAACAACTATTATGATGTCTTAAATTCCCTTGGTTTGGGTTATTTCTTTCTCTTTGTTCTCAAATGAACTAACAATGCTTCCTTCTTCATAATACTTCCCTTCTAGGAATATACCAAACTCCCTCCAATTTTTTGAGGCTTTTCTCACGTTTAACAGCATTCGAGTCATCCTTCACAAAAACTGAAATATGATGTAAGAAAGCAAATATTCAACAAATATTCAACATCACACAGAAAGTAAAAAATCTGATACATATGAAAGAGGAACTGGTTTTGGCACAGCAGTTCAAAATTTCAAAATTTAGGATTACAACCCTAGGGGAGATAAATTGTATATGAAGACACAGAACCTATTTCCAAGACAAAACTTCATATCATTAATAGCAGCTTAGTAAAACAGGCACAGAATACTCTTCAAGTTCAGAGGTTTCATTGTAGTTCCCCCTATTTATGATCTTGCTGTAGAGTAAAATTTTAATGTGAAATGAAGTATTTCTGCAGTCTTTTGGAAGACAGAAAGGAAAATCTTCTCAGAGCTATGCTTGGCCATTTTAAAAGGCATTAAAGTCCAAGCACATGGAAATTTCCAGTGAAAGGAAGATAACAGTGTAACTTAATGACAGAAATGGGCACGAAAGAATCTGGATGCTTCTCCTGATAGCATTAGTTAGGGCATATCACTAACTGATTTCAGCAAGAGCTGTAGGTCTTGAGAATCTCTTAACGTCAGGCATCAGTATCTAATGCAAAACTTAAAAAAACCAACTAAAACATATATAAAAAATAAATTAAAAAGATTGAAAAGTATGGACCATGGTAGGAAACCTAAAATTTAAGCTTTCACTTTTTCTGTTACTTAAATGCAGGCAATATTTGCAGAGTTCGCTTGTTTCAAGGGCTCTGTTTAAGACACAGCATGCAAGAGTACTTGAAAATTTCAAAACCAGTTACTACATAGTTTCAAGCTTCTTGTGTATGAATAAAAACTTTACCTGTAGTATGTTTTTTTTGTTCAAAGTGTATTTTATACTTAATTGCTGCTATACATCAAGTCACATGCCACAATTAATACTAATACTCATATATATAGACATACACATATTTACACATTTACCTAAGTAAGTATACATGTAATGGATTCTTAAAAACCCATAGTGTTAGTAATAGTTTGCAAGTTCCAGTCAGTAGGCAAAACAATTCTATACATGCAGACATAAAAAACTGCTTAATTTTTAAGATTTTTTCCTAACATGATCTGTTAGAAAGACGGTTATTTAAATAATTTCTTGCAAATATGAAATGTCATCGAAGAATCACTTATCAGTTTAGTTTTCAGTTCACCAGAGATAATAATAGTGAAGCCTCTAAAAAGATGCCAAATAATACCATCTGCATCTTGGTACTTTTAGCAACAGAACATCTGTCCACTCAGAAATAAAGACTAGCAAACTGATGCAAAGCATCAGAGAATGTTTTTCTTATAACAAATCAATATTTTTAAAATAGATGTGATTAGTCATCAGCAATTATTTTTTATGGTTTTTAACATTCCTGCAAACAAAATTTGTATCACTGCACAACACAGCACTTCAGCAAGTAGCATTCTCTAAGAATGCGGGGTCAGACTAACAGAAAAACGTACCAAGGTAAACATTAAAACAATGCCAAAATGGCAAATTTTTTTCCTGATGGCATCACAGGAATCTGTACTCTCAGCAGATTTTTCTGTGAATGCCAAAGTGGGGTTTCAGTTTCAAAGACAGGTGCATCAGTGCAAACTAGGTGTCATTCTTCTCTTATACTGGTACTGCACGGTGTAACGTGTACCACGCCATAAATGACTCTCATGACTTGAAACATTTTAAGCATAACAAGAGTAACACTCCAATTTATTTTTCCCCCTTTTTAAATGAAAAGGCCAGCCTTTCTAAAACAATGCTGACTGACAATCAATGTTGAAAAACAAATTTAGCAACAATTTGGTAACATACAAATTTCATACCTGAATTTCACTTTCTTTCTTGACAGTGAAAACTTCTGAACCGACAGTCAAAGAACATCAAAATTAATGTCAGACTCATAAGACCAGTCATACCATCCCCAAAGCACACTTCCACTTAAATGAGATTTCCTAAGCTGCAGGACTAATCATAAAATTACACAGTCTAGCTCATCTAAGTAGCTGATTGTTACTCTCCATTTATAAGAATTGCTGATCTTGATTATTTTGGCTATAGGATTTTTTTTTCCCCTTTGTTTCACCAACCCTGCTTTTCCTCTTTATGTAATTAAATGTATCTCAGTTCTATACCCTAGAGGTATAAAACTCCCAAACAGGAAACAAAGAAGGCTACTGTCCCATATCAGATGCAAGTATACCTTGAAGAAAAGTCTAATAAAGTCTTCTTTATTTTGATTAAATACAAAATTACAGCTTGAAAAGCATCAGTACAAGATAAAAAAAAGAACTACTTATTTTGTGATGCAACATGTTTGTCAAAGAAACACACCTGAAAATCTGACTCCTATCTGCAAATTATAGATGGGCTTTTACAGCTTATTTCAGACCACCCATGGTAATGCTGTGAGAGCTCAGCGTAATAACACATGGAAACCCCCAAAACTCAAGTTAAAGGGATGCACCATGATATTAATAAAAATGAAAGCTCTTAAAACTTGTCTTAAATCTGCATTCGCAAATACTTCTTTAAGCCTTGAGTTGTGTTTTAAAAAGTGCCTTTTACATACACCTCAAGAGGTTTACAAAATAGCCAGGATAAAACTGTGTATTTCTTGAATGTGACCTTTTCTTTATTATTTCTTAGAATGAAACCAGTACTCAGAGATTAGACAAGTAAGAAAACAACCTTTCTTGAAGTATAACTAATCACTGTTCAAATGGCCACCAGTTCATCCAAACTGATCACTTATTGCTGGTAGCACTCCAGGTTATGCTACGGGTTCTTTCATACTGCATTCCAGCTATACTATCAGCAGTACAGCACCTTGCAGAATTCATCTTACTGATATTAAGCCAGCAGCATTAGCTGAGACCCAACTGTCCTTTGGAGATGTGACCCTTAAAACTCAGAGAAAAGCGATACATTATAAAGGATTTCGAGAGAGTATCAAACTGTCCAAAAATCTAAATTCAAATCCAAGCTGTCCAAATTCCAATTCTGCGGCAAGTTGTACACATTTTCATGGCTGCACTGAAAAGACTTTTTCATTTAAAAGCCATAATGTCTTGATTTTGATTTACACATTTTTCCCCTTTTCTGACTATTAAACAGGGAGTGCTAATTGTAAATGTACTCTGGGAAAAAAAAAAAAACAAACCCAGAAAACCCCATAAACACTCAGCTTTTCATGGTATGGTCATGGATAAATAAACTCCAGTTCACAAAAATACACTTCATATAAATTCATTGTAATGTATTTAAGTATACCATGCTAATTGCTCCTAATCTAGTGAAAAATACGTACTTCTGTATATGAGGTACAATGCCCTATCCTGTACATAAAGGGTCACAGAATAACAGGATCTCACAAGCTGAGATTAATTTATGCACAATGTTTCATTACAGTCCTTCAATGTATACATAGCATTAAAAAAATGTCATTGCAGCTCCAGTGACAAATTTACTGTGGAAACCATTTTTTAAAATCAGAATGTTTATAAATCATATAATGCTTTAAAGTACAATGTTTAAAGTAAATACAGAAATTAAATAGCAAAAAGTAGTTATTTCTGTAATTCACTCTTCCAACAGGTCACTCCCCATTTTCATTCCCTTCTCTCACAATTTACAGCCTTATTTTTGTATTAATACTGATCAGATTACTTGGCCTTTCAATGGACCATGAAAAGTTAAGTCTTGTAACTAGAGAAAAACATAATCCAGTACCTCACCTTGTAGGAGCCCAGCACTGCCTGACACTATACAGAAACCGACCTTTTTGTCCTTCAGACTTCCCTACCAGGCCCCATCTTCTATCGCAAAAGCCAAATCATCTGATCCCAAACTAACTGTCAACTGCTTGTGATGGTGGGGAAGCCAGACATCAATCAATCAGTTTTTATCAGAGCCACTCTTCGTTTTTCTGTTGTGCTCATCTTATCATCTGACCCAGTTGTAGCCCTGACTTCAGAAGCTTAAGTAACTTGATGACAAAATATGCGTCTGTTTGTCCAAGATGCACATTGTTAAGGAGTGCACTTGTATTTTTAGCAACCAGCTAATTTTTTTTTTTTCCAGATAAACTGTCAAGTATTGAAGATTTTTCTCCGTTCCTAAGTTTCACTGAAAAACGATGATAGATTTCTGGAACTATTATCAAGCGAGTTTGTTGTTTTGTTTTGGGGGTTTTTTTGTTGTTTTTTTTTTTTTTAATATAAATATATG
>JANHFX010021270.1:0-31123 GCA_027560015.1 Chloroceryle amazona | reverse complement strand
ATGGAAAAGATTTTCAATGAAAGACATTGAAGAGTCAAAAAAAAAAAAGTACTGAAAAGAAACTTCAGAAAGTCTTGGAAAACCGCAGGCACCGTCGGGGAACTGGCACCGGCCCGTTCCCTCCTGCCTTTGCCAGTCTCTGTCCCCAAAGGTCCGGGATGCCGGACTCGCCAGGCGCGGTTTCAAGAGGGACAATCTCTTTATGCAAAGATGAGAGCTGAAACGCGGGGCTGGGCTGGTGTTTTTCGTCTGCCCCCCTCTTCACTCTCCCCGTGGACAATAAAAAAGACAATCTTTTCTTTGAAGTGTGACCTTAAAGCACACCGTACCCCCTTCCAGCGGGAATACAGCGAGGTAAGGCGCGTCGAAGGGCTGGGGGGGAGGTGAAGGCACAGGGGGGCTGGGATGGTGGGATCGAGGGATGGAAAAACCGGCGTTTCCCGAGGCGTTCCTAACGCCACCTGCTGTTCCCGTCTCCCCGAGCCTGACGGAGACTGTCCCTTGCATTTCCAGCACCCAAGGTCTGCGACGCCTGCAAAAACAAAAACGAAGACGATAATGACATCGTGGAAAACCTCTGCAAAAATGACTTTGGTAAGTGGAAGCAGAGCTGTCCTCGGCTGAAACTTGAGAGTTGAGCATCAGGTAAAACTCCCAGTGGAGTCAGTCAGAGATGAGTCTGAATAAAGGCAGGGCTTTGTCTTATCTGCAGATGGACCCCTCTGACCACTGGGTCGTGAAGCACAAAATTCCACCTCGGAATAAAAAGTAACCCTTTTTATAGTCCTCTTCTGTTTGCTGTTTCAAAGTAGTGCTTTTTTGCTTATTTTTTTTTTTAATGTGGATGTTGCTGGCAAGCCAAATAGAAAGTAAAATGGAGAAAAAAAAGTTAAAAAGAAAAAAATCTTTCATCCAGACTATTGCCTGGGGAGAAGTAGAGCAAAGCTTCATTTAGACGTATGAGAAAGAGCTGCATGACCAATCTCACGTATCATAAGAAAGACTCTCTGCAGATTAAGAATGAAGCTCTATATATCATTTGACAGAGAAGGTAATGCACAGACAATTGGGGATATAAACTTAATGGGAAGATCTGGGGTTAGAAGAGGACAAGAAAGCCCCTTCAACACAGACAACTGAATGGCACATTATCCACACATTAGCATTTGAAGAGAAAAAGGGAATAAGGAGGGGAATCCTTTTATAATGGGCCAATGTTTATACCTGGAAACAGATTTATAGTATAAATATCTACTACAATTCAAAAGTCTTTCTTAAAAAAAAAACCAAAACCAACAAAAAACAAACAACCCAAAACAAACAATAAACCCAAACCAACAAAAAAAACCAATCAACCAAAAAACCCCGCCACCCAAAACCTGAAAGCATGACTGTGGGACATAATTGCTAAAACAACCAATAGTTTTGGCCTGGCAAATTGCACTCGGATAAATCCTCCTAAAGCTAAACATGCCCCACAGATTTTTACAGAGCCCTGTATCCTCCTCCTAGTTATTTTACCAAATCGAATGCAGCTGTTGGACCAATTTGCCCTCCATGGGATCTATTCTTTCAAAAAAACAATGCATGTGAAATATCATTTCCTTACAGGTTTGCCTAAAATCCTCTCCAGCCTAATAAATTAGGTTTAGAAGTTTTCAGCCACAGCAGAGATCAGGTTTCAGATTAGGTCTAGGTACTTGCCTTCCCAACTCCCCTTCAAACTCTAGTTTCAGGAAGACTGTCCTCTCCCAGAAAAACAAAACAGTGCAGTGCTGAATGTAGCAAACCTGCCCTCTCTCTGTTAGCAAACAGGAGAAAGCTGGAGAAAATACTAATTTAGAAAGGAAGGAAAAAGAGGGGGAGGGGGGAAGAGGAGAAAAGAAACCCAAAAAACTTCAACCCTAAGGTTGATTCAAACTGAAATGACTTGCATGCCCTTTGTGGCTTTAGAAATGGAGCCACCTGCTGCCTCTTCTGTCAGCCCTGACAGTTTAATTAGCAATAGAGCACCTCCCTCCCCAGGTCCTCTTTATGTGCACTAATGGGAAAAAAAACCTCTCAATCTCTCTCCCTCTCCCCTTGCTCTGTTAGCCTTGAAGATAAAAGTGAAGGAGATTGCCTACATCAATGGGGATACCAAAATCACCCCCGAAACAAAAAGCAAAACCATCTACAAGTTGAATGGGCTGACAGAAAGGGATCTGAGGAAGATCGTACTCTGGCTCAAAGGTGGCCTCCAGTGTACCTGTGACGAGATGAATGACATCAACGTCCCCTACTTGGTGATGGGGCAAAAGCAAGCCGGGGAACTGGTCATCACCTCACTGAAGCGGTGGCAGAAAGGGCAGAGGGCTTTCAAGCGGTTCTCCCGCAGCATCCGCAAACTGCAGTGTTAGTGGCTTCAGCTCTGGCCGCCTCCAGCAGCCACCTCTTGTCCCGAGCTCTCTGGGCCTCCTGCACCTTCTTGCTTCGGCCCCTCTGAGCCTCAAGATGCCACGGGCATGAGACGTGGTGACCGCTCTCCAAGAGGGGAGGGAGCCCTCCATTTTTGTACAGAGGTTAAAATGTAAGAATAATTAAAAAAAAAAAAAATTACTATTTTTGGGAAGTATTAAAGTATCTCGCTTAAAGCTTGGGGGGTTTTTTTTACGGTTGCAAACGTGACTTTGGTCTGAGGATTTGCCCTCTTCATTTGGTAAACCTGGTTCATTTATATTGCTGCTTCTCTGTATACGTGCATGTTTGTTGTGCAGAAGTAGGAGATGCAGAGAAAGACAGCCACACGTGAGACTGGCCTGTCACAGTGGCTACGACTCTTTCACCCTGGTGAAATGGCTTGCTGTCTATAGTAACACTATCAGCATCACCTTATGACTCTTGCATGTGATACATAGGCACCAGTAAGAGTATATTAACCATTCTCACATTTTATTTTCCACAAGTCTGAGCCCTTCTCTCTCAGAAAAAAACAAAAACAAAAACAGCACACAACAACAAAACGCAATAAGTTTTGGAGCTGGTTGATCTGAATGCAACTTTTTTTATTATTATTATTTTGCAAATTAAACCATCTGTAGCCTAACTGTAATATACCTAGTGGTTAACCTGAAAGAGTTGTAAAATATTGCTTTAATTAACCTTGTAAATACTCCAGATAAATGTTATATTCTTGTATATAAACTTTACATCATAGTTTACCCATTGTCTTGGTCTGTATTCACTTCGACGTGTGTTGGGAGAACTGGGAGAAATCTGTCCAGCTGGCCTTTGTCATGGCAAAGCAAAATGTGGCCTCCTACCCTAAGTGGCCAGGAGAGAAGCAGGAGGGAGCACCTAGTGCTGCAATCAGAAAAAACACAGTGAACCTCTTTCCCCAAAGATGAACCTGCAAGATGGGGAACTGAGTTTCAGTCCACTCACGTTAGTGTATGTTTCTGTTGAGCTCTGTGAGATGAAGAGTTTTCTGTGGCTCCTTTGTTCCACCGCTTGCATTTTCACCTCAGCTTCTCAGAAGACTGCTCTTTGCTGACACAGAATCGCAATGAAACCACTTCCTTAAAAAATCAAATCCAATTTTCCAGTTTTTACACTGGAAAAAGACATATTAAGGAGTGCAAGAGCTGACAGAAAAATCGCATTTGCAACTAGCACTTCAGAATAATGGTAGATCAAGGTACATTTTGTGTGTCTGTACACTTGCTGAAAATAAAACCTGCCTGCTAGTGTAACTAGAAGAATGTTTTTCAGCTTTTTTTTTTTACAAATGTTTTCCGCTGAAGAGCATTACCTGCTAGAATTGTATTGTACTTATCCTGAAAAAAGTCTTTCTTCCCAGTGCTGTCGTGCATAAAAAATCCCACGCAGCTTCACCGAGAAGATGAGCAGTCCAATATTCTCAAGGACAATATTTTATATTAATCATTCACAGACAGACTACAAAGCCTAGATTATTCTTCAAAGTGAAAAAATCGTATTCATTGGTAAAAAAGATAAAATCTAAAGATCTAACGGGTTGTATTTGGGTTAGAGAAATGAATTGTTTGCCCTCTTCCCCCAGTCTTAATGCAGTTGCTACACCTGGTACAGACAATGGTGGGACTCTGAGCAAGCAAGACAAGAGCAGTCCTCTCAAATGCCCTCCAAATATAACTTTTTTTTTTCTTTAAAAAGTAACAAACCACCAAACTAAAAGCCCCACTCCAAACTGTCTCTTAATTATTTTGTGAAACGGTATCTTTAAAGGTCAGGACACTGCTGAAATGTCATCCAAACTTTTCCAAGTGGACCTAGCTTCCCAGGAAACAGATCTGAGTTTTCACGCTACGGTGTAATTATATCAACACCAGCACAATGTCCATCATCTTACAGAGCCATCAACATCCAAATGTCACATTGCTCTACCCATCTCGCTCATCATATAATACAATACCCGTCCCTGAACAGTCTTGGATTTAGAGGGAACAAGCTCAGGGATAAAGAGGAACTGGCTGAAGATGAGCCTGCAAAAAATGGGCTTGTGCTGCCTGGTGGAGGAAAGCATTGTGAAGAAGCAGTCGTTGCAGTCCACAGCAAGGACTGCTCTGCTCAGCCTGCCTTACAGACACTAAGTCCTCCTACAGTACCCATAAAATCAGGCTGTTGTAGAAGGCAGCAGTACTGATGCTGATGTGGACAGACAGGTCACAAGTTACTCACTCTGGGGTCATTTTAAGGCCAAGATCACATAACAGATTTTTGCCAAATCACTGAAATGTATGAAGACACATTACTTAGAAACTACATTGCTCTATTAAAAAACAAAATAAATTCTCCTTCCTCTATCACAAAATAAACACCGTTACTCCGTCAAAATCCAGTTCCTGTCAGGACAAATTCAGAAGAAGGATAAACTAGACTGGCAAACATTCAATTTCACAAGTCTAATCAGTGTCCTGGATTAAGAGCATCCTGCCATGCAGCATACACCTACTGATAAAGCCTTTGGCATGTGGCCCCAGGCTGAATCCCTGGGGCTATTCACTCTCACGGTAAGTTGGCAGAGGCAGGATTGCCTTTCAGATAAGCAGGATGTAGGCAAATGTAATGGGACTCCAGTTTTCCCAGTTTAGTTCCATTACCTTGTTCAAAGACGGGCCATATTTGCTTCACTGAGGAGAGGTAGTGCCAGTGTTTGTTACACTATCTGTTTCCAAAGGTGTATCAAGGCAGACACTGCAAACTCTTCAACGGAAAATTAGTATTTTAAAGTCACAGCCTGAGGAAACTTCAGCTCTTAGATGCTGGAAAAGAAGTAAACACATCATTTTTTTTCACTATTTTATTCCTTCTCAACAAGAACTGAAAACCTGTGGCTGCCAGATAAATAGTGAGCCAAACATAATAACAAAAACTTATCAGAGCCTGTTACTTCTGATCACTGTATCACTTTCAGAGTAGCTTTGTTACCTGGTATGGTACAGTAGGGTTCAGATCTAACAGTTTGTTGGGGTTTTTTTTTGCAATTGATGAAAGAAGGCAACCCACTGTTGCATTTTTCAGACACATTTTGTCTCCTAATCAAAACAGCATTGTTAGGCAACCAATTATGTAGCTCCAATTGTATTTGCTTTCATAAAAACTATAAAAGCAGTAGACTACAATGGATTAGCTTAAGAACAATAATAATGATACTTGACATTTATACAGAAGTTTCCATTTAAGTTTCTCAGGCTGCCTTCACAAAAATAGGCATTAATATCCCTATTTTTCAGATCAGGAAAATGAGGCACAGTGAAGTGAAATAACTCATTCAAAACCACCCAGCAAGTCCTTTACAGTCGTGAAAAGCAACATCATTTTTGTCTCCAAGTTTTATGCTCTAATCACTAGGCCACAGCAATCAGAATGGTGGATAATCAAGGCAACACTTTGATCATAATTTGAAAGCAGAACAGCAACCAAGGCTCCCTCCAACTTCTTCTTCCCCAAGTGTGTAAAAAAATGACGGCCCAAATTCAAGTTTAAAATCTGTCAGCAATAATCCTTGCAGTTGTTTCCTTTCTTCCTTATTTATCATTCCCTCTATCCTTTAATTACTTCTTAATCCTTTCTTTTCTCCCTCGCTTCTCATTTGCTTCAGACACCCACAGAGAAGCCACTCAGTCTCTCTCTCACCCATCTCGTATAAACACTTTCACCCTTGGTATGGTTTATTAAAGAACTCATGAAGTATAACTACACACAAGCCACAAAAATCCTAATGACCAGCTTAAGACTTCAAAAGACCCATGCAGGAAATCCAGCAAGAAGCATTTAAATTGAATTAATTATTTGATGTGAGGACAGGAGGACGGTTAGATGACACAGGCTGGTCAGGCACAGCCACTATGCCTATTCTGCAGCAGAAGAACTTAAAGATATTTGAAGACTATAGGCATCATGAAGAACACAGTTAAAGCATGCCTTTGCTGGCGTGGCCAGGTCTCCTGCACATCTCAGCCTCGTTGGTATTAACCTATGTTCCCCCACTGAGGCTACGGTGCATCCCATTTCAGCCATCAGCCAAAAGCAGGCTCAGGAATGGACTGCCTCATCACCCCTTAAATGCTTCTGGGGCATGAGTGATCCCCATGCAGTTGGCAG
This sequence comes from Chloroceryle amazona, assembly GCA_027560015.1. NCBI lineage: Eukaryota > Metazoa > Chordata > Aves > Coraciiformes > Cerylidae > Chloroceryle > Chloroceryle amazona. The sequence continues at coordinate 24,499 of JANHFX010021270.1, read as the reverse complement.
AGCAGCACCTTTTCTCTGCTTCTGCAGTTTGCTGCCATCCTTGCCAAAGCTACCAGCCCTGTGAGCCCTCACGAGGTGCCCGCACTTGGCAATGCCAGAGGAAGGGCGATGGATTGATTGCTACCAGAGCAGTAGGTGGCCTTTCTTAGGTCAGGCAGCCCAGGATTTTCTTATTGGAGCCAGAAGTTCTTATTTCTAGGCTTCAGAGATATGCCTGTATGATTTATCTAGAAGTTGCTTTCTTATCAGCAGATGTAGATTCAGTACAGCCTGACTGTCTGAAGAAACAACCACAGGAATGGATCTTGTTTGCCTCTGTACAAAGAGAAGAGTGCAAGATACATCACGGGAATCCAAGACCCTGAGCTGTCTTACAAACATAAATTAGCCCACGCTCTGTCCCTTTGGGGTGAGTTTAACAGGGTAACATTTTCCAAATGCATCAACCCCCTTCAGGGTGAACCATGGGCTCCTAAATCACCTAGATGCCTTGGAAAATATTAGCCACTATCTCCCAGCAGAGTTAAGGCCAGTTGGCTGAGGTCAGTCAGCAAGCCTGTCATCCAGCCAGGAGGAACACCTCAGCAATCAGCCAGCCAGCCCAACCCTCCCACAACTGATCAAAATAACCAACCAGCTCAGAAAGCGGCACCGCAAAGCGGCTGATGGAGAAAACTTCAAAGCCAATTACTGCACAGACAGAGAAGCTGTCCATCCAGAAAGACCAGCACAAGTCAGGAGGTATGCTCAGTGTCTTACAGAGCAGATCCTAGAAAGAGCATATATACCTTACCTGCAGTAAGGCAATGCTATTGATGCAGCTCTTTCAAAACACAACTGCTGAAGTTCATCTTTTTGGAGTCATTTTCAATCCATAAAGGCGGTGCTAAAATCACAGAGATTTTTCTGTTTGGACACAACAAGTTGCCATCAGAGGCAGAGCCAAGACTAGCAGCAGCTCACAGTTTTAGGAGTGATCTGAAAGAGTAGCAGAGATGCTAATTTAAGCACACTTTCTACTTTCCAGATCTTTGTTTTCAGAGCATAACCCTGGCAGGTTAACCTTCCATACAGAGCCACTACGGAAGGACAATTTAAGAGCTTTCCATTGATACCTGCTTTTATCAGGCAAAAGATAACTAATCCTTCCTAGGCAATTTCCCTGTATTGTTAGTTTGCTTCAAATCCCTAACATTGTCTAATTGCCTTTTTTGTTATGTGAATCTCCAGGCATGCACAACAGTGAACCCTGGCTGGTTCCACACTGACAGGTGCTTTAGTGGCTGCAGGGCTCCCGTCATTAAGCACACACAAAGCTATCAATCAATCAATCAATCAATTCCCTTTACTCTGAGGCTGAATTAAGTCAGGCCACTTTCCTAAGCAAAACAATAGCTTAATTGTAATAGGTAAGGCAAAAGAGTTTGGAGAGGTAGAGTTTCAGAATCTAGAGCGACTCTCCCCCCTTTCCCTCCAATAATAAATACACTGTGATTTATGAATTATGAGGTTTAATAATTTGTTTTCAACAAAGGAAGAAAATCATACTGAAAATAATCTCACCGTGTCACACAGCCTGTTTCCTTCAGATGCTGGATTCTTCAATATCAGACAAAAAAATAATCAGTACTCTCATTTCCATTCTGTGTTCTGTAGCACTGCAGTCACCCCAGTGATAGGAATGGTGGGGGTTTTTTTTTGCAGACAATGGGGATTTTTAAATAGAGAATGGATTTTCAAGAGAATCTATTAAACTAAAGCATAAACTAAATTTCCAAAGCATTCTTAGGTTGGGATTTTTAAGTAACTTACACAAGAGAAGAACAAAAAAATTCATTTTGTTGGAAACACCATAAAAAGGCATATTTAATAACCTGTTAGATGCTTACAGATGCCTATCTGTTGCTTGAGGTACTCAAATATATTTAAAATTTGGCTGCAACTTATATATCCTTAAAGAATTTAATGTACTTGACACCCAGAGATTTTGGGAATGGGATCTAGACTGTTGAAAATATTAGCAAGTAGTAGTATCATCATCTGTCCCACACATGTGCAATGATAAAATTGCCTTAACCCTTTTGTTTCATCATTTAACTAGAATATGAGACTTAGGGGGAGAGCTGAAATGAAATGTCCTGACTTCCCCACAGAAACAAGACTTTATAAAGTACTTTTGGAGTTCGAAAGCTAGCTCTGCCTTGATGAGAAAACACTGCATGGAAATCACCCCCTCGATCTAGAACTGAGCTTTAGAAATCTTGCTGGAAGGATTATCATCCTTCTCAACTTTGTACTGCTACATTAAGTTATGAACAATAAAAGTCTTGCATAAAATACTCCTTCCTACAGCACAAAACTACTAGCAGAGTGACACAATTTAGCTTAGGGTAAATTTCACCCAGCAATAACTGTACTTAGTGTGTGCATATAGTATTTAAGTGTGAGCTTCTCCACAGAGAAAGCTCATCCAAAAAAGCGGCTCCTCAGCCATGACATTTGCAAAGACACAAGTATGTTACAGGAGGATTAGTCTCAACTTGCTGCTATGGCTTGCCCAACACCAGGGGAAATTGGTGAGGACTATTAAAGAGCTCGCAGTATCAACTTTGTCTTAGCATACCCTGTCCCTGCAGCACATTAAGGGGTCCCTCAGGGACCTACCCCTCATAGCAGGCAAGCAGCAAGGGCTGAGATGCTGCTCCCACAGGGCAGCTGAGCAGCAGGCTGGATCCCTTCAGATGAGAGCCTAATGACCATCTGCAGGGCAGGGCTCAGCACGCTTGTATGTTGGACACCTTTTGAGCCATCCTGTAATCTCGGTGAGGCTGAGCACCCGAGGCCCAGGCTTTCTGCATTTGCCAGCTGGGCTCTCCTCCTGCTTGCCTGTCTCTCACACTCATTCTATCTTTGATCCTCTCAAGGAGAAAAAGGATCTAGAAGAGCTCGTGGAAAACTTTACATGCAGCAGCACTCGAAAAAGAGATAAGAAGAAGGTGCTGGTGAATACTGTAATGGCATAATCTCCTTCAGTGGGAGATTCTCATCTGGCTGATGTATTCCATTTCTGACACACTACTGAAAGGATGGTGCAGAAATAGAGCTTTTAAAAAAAAAAAGATAACAAGATTTGCCAGGGAATTTGGTACCAACACACAATCTAGGTAGACTTTATGAAGTGTGAAATGATGGCCTCGCGCTGGTCCTAGGGAAATCAGCAGTAAAATTCCATATAAGTTAATGAAAGGAGAGTAAAGCCAGTATTGACTCCTTTTGAAGAGTCTGACTCTTTAGCAGCAAGAGTATTTATCTTCTAAGTGTCGTACTATCTATAAATTCAAGACACTGGCAATTCAAAAGAGCCACTTCTGCTCAAAGTCCAGTGAATCATAGGATGCACTGGGTTGGAAGGGACCTCTAAAGGTCACCTAGTCCAACCCCCCTGCAATAAGCAGGGACATCTCCAACTAGGTCGGGCTGCTCAGAGCCTCAGCAGTGAGAAGAGAAGCATTTTGAATAGATTTAATGGAGCTGTGCTGAAGTCACCGCTCTAAAACAGTATTAATACAACAGATGAATAAGTCTGACTAAAACATGTACTTGTATGTAACTGCAAGTGCAGAAGCTATCTGGAAGAAAAAAACAGCAACCCCATTTGTCACAGTTTCAGCACATAAAGAGATGGACAAGTGACTGTGGTCAGGATGAAGTCATTCTCACCGGCAACTGGCTGAGTTCAAAGCTGCCCAAGGTTCAGCAAAGTCATCCCGGTGACATGTGGAGCAGATGCTGAAAGTCTGACAGCTGGAAATGTTGGAAGCACTTGTCATCAGGAGGTGGCAGGAAACTTATGTCAGCTGGGAAAGAGCCTGGATGCCTGTTGCTAGAACAGCAGAGAGGGTTTTGACAGATGAAAGTGTTGGTGAGCAACGACTAGAGATAAGAGTGCAGATGCCTGGGAAGGCAGAGGAGGGCTGGTTCTTCAAGTTTATCTTTAGAGATAGGGATACAACAGGTCACAGCAAACCCCCAGTTTGGGGCTGGGGCTTGCATTCTCAAGTCATTTACTGCCAGCTTAAACCCAGAATGGACTTGTTAGTTTGACATTTCGTGCTCGGTGTTAGGGTATGAATGCTACATGTAGCAGGAAGGATGCAGATGGGGAGGAAAGTGAGGGGCAGGGAGAAGAAAATGCTCATCTTTGGGAAGAGTTAGACTCACTAGGCTTGACCTTGAGAACCTGAATGACCAAAGTTTGCCTATACTTAGTTCTGCACTTGGCAAAGCACCTTCTATTTGTATTTTACTTTCCTCTGGAGGTCTTCAGAGTAAGGCAGCAAAGGCACAGCAGATGTGTCTGAGTAGATCTTATTTGGTCCTGAAAAAGGGGAGAAAAAAAATCCAAAGGTTCTTAACTGAGATCAATAAAATGTATGTCAAAGAAAAGGAAGAAAAACTGAGGACTATGAAAAATGCATAGTCTTCAGAAAGACTGAAAAATAAGACCTTGTTAGTAGCTGGTTTTTTACTGTTTAGTAAAAATGCTGAAAAAAAAAAACCCAGAAAACAAACCAATAACAAAACCCAGAAACTGTTTTGGAAGGTTTTTTGTTTTGTTTTTAAACAAGTTTCCCCAAACATACAATATTGCTCAGAGACTTTCCAGAGCAAAAGCCTCTTCAGAAAGTGTTGTAAAAGTTACGGTATTGATAGCAATTTGGGATGAATGGAAAACTCAAAGTCTTTGTCAATTTTCACACTATGAGAAGTTCCTTTAACCAAGTACAGCTGGCTGAACTTTTTTTTCATTAAATGGTTTATTGGTTTGGATGACTCAAAGAAATTGAGAAAATCACCTAGTGCTGTTTCTTTTTCATTTCCAAGGTTGGGAGTGGATATTGCTGAAATGAAATACTCCATTTTTGGTAGCAAGCTTGTATAGTCACTGGCCTTATCTAGAGTCACTCCTGCACACTCAAATAGAGTGAGGCAAGATGGCAAACACTTGCCTAGGCTACCGGAGATCCAGGTTTAAGTCAGTCCTCTCCTCTGTGCTCTGTGTCCCAGTTCAGACCAAGAGCTCAACCAGTAACCAGGGATTTTGGTAGCTACACACTTGAATGGGGAGTATGCTGCACGTTTCACTCTCAACATTTGCTACCAAAGCTTTTCCACGTTGTATTGATTATAGAATAAATTAGATAGAGAAAGAATAAGCTTATGGCCTAATGACTAAGTTACTCACTTTGCACAGCAACAGGACAACATAAAGTAGAGGGGTCAGAGCCCCACATCAGACTCAAACAGAGAAGATCCAGCACAAGAAACCTGTCCCACGAGGTCTCATTTTGTTTGCTTGATACAGAGGGGTTATGTTTTTTTGATCTAGGCATCCTAGGAAAGAAACAGAGCTTCACCCGAGAATACTTCATGTCCACTGTTAAGACTTTCATCTGTGTGTTAAATGAACCTTACCAAAAGCTTGAAGTAGTTTAGAGTCTTGAATTCGAGTTGTTAACATCCCAGGTAAATTGCCCTATTCACTCAAGCAGTAGATAAAACAGGAGAACTGGGACTACTTCCCTCTCATGTTTATGATCCAGTCCTTTGGTTTTATTAAATGTACCTGAAAACCAAATGAAACAGTTTGCACCAGGTGTTAAAAAATGTTTCTACAACCTCAAATCAATCCTTGTTGCTGTGTTGACGATTCTAAAGAAATGAAGTTTCCATTCAGTCTGTAACATTTTTCCTTTTCCATTCAGCTGCCAAAATACTTTAAACCCAGCAACTATTTGCACAACCCTATAAATTAGGTTTACCAAAGGAAACAATTAGCAAGGCTGTAGCCTACAGGAATTTCAACTGGTGCTGCTACAGTGCATTGTTTAAGTAATTAGAAAATGATTCCAACTATTATAAGTATTTGCAACGCAAACGTGGAGCACATAGATGCCATCCTATTAATAATGGGAGCTATAAAAAGATTGAAAAGCCAGTCTGCAGAGGTGGCCACATGCTTATTAGTATAAGCAGTATATGCTTCTTATTGTCACTGAATAGCAATATTTAAATTAAATAGGACCGTGCAGGGAAATGTGCTCCTGCACTGCTAAATCTGTGAGAAATCAAGAGATACAGATGTGTAACTCCACTTGAGCTTGAACAGATAAGCATCTGGGTAAAGACACAAGTATAATGATTTGTGAAGGTGTACCACCAGACTAGAATAGTGTACGAAATACCTATTAGAGCTATAAAATCAGCAGCAAAATGTCATGAAACCAGAATGAGTTTCCAAATGAGTGTCTATTTCCAAGTGGAAATAGCATCAATCAGAAATGTTGATCTTGTGAAAACTAATTTAATGGGAAAAAATCAGCAGAGATACTCAAACCACAAGTTAATACACTCTACACCCCTGAAATACAATTAATCTGCTTAAGATAGTAATACTTCCAAGCAGTAATTTGCAGCCTTAAAAACTTCTGCACCTCAGATTTAGCTATTAAGCTTCAGCGATGGCCCAGCAGCCAGATGTTTATAAACTCTTTTCAGGTTACCATTTAGTTACGGTTACAGGGATAGACAATGTACTCTCATTTAGCCCTTCAACCGACTAGCTTAACCATTATTTGTCACTGCACTAGGCATATGCACCCCGCGGGCTGCTGCTCTCCAATGCCAAGTCATCTATTTCCCCGCTGCTGCAAGGCTGAGGCTGCTCCATTCATCCCCTAGACAGCCTCCTTTCAGGGGAGCATTACAGGCTCAACAGACCTCTTTGTTGGAGTCCTATTTACACCACCATTTTTTTGTTACTCAGCTTGTGAAAGGAAACAACAGGAGATGGAGAGGAGACTGCTAACACAGTGGACCAGAAGTCATCAGCCTTCGGTTCTTTGAAGTGATAGGCACAGTAAACACGGAAACTGTAGCAATAGGTGAAATAACCTGGTGGTCTAAGTGCAGTTCCCAATGGATGCGTGGATCTATACCTACAAGAAGTCACCATCATAATCAGCAATAACCAGCAACCTTCCTCCTTATTTACAAAGAACTGCAGTGTAATTATTCACCCAGCTCCCATTGATTATAATGGGATTTGGCTGGATAAATCCCCATGTAACTCTTTGAAAATTTGGGAGCTCTGGGGCAGTCGCTGCCTCGGAGGTGCAAAGCTGAATGCACATTCAGATGGAATGTGCTCTTTGCTGAATACAGCTAAAATGTAGCAGCAAATATCGTGAGGCTTTGACTCAATTGCTGCCGGCTCAAAGTTGTTGTGAGATAGAAACGCACTTCCCTGCGGCAGGATGGCACAATGAGCGTGCACTTCCCAGCCACGGGAGTGCTGGAGCACATGCTGAACTTTCAAGACACGTTTAATTCCCTTTGACTTGAGCAAGACTAAAGCACGCACACGACTGCTTCGTGGCACTCAGCTTTCAGTGAGTGACCCGGGACGTAAGACATAAGGCCAGCAGTCCAGAGGCCTCACAGCTACTTCGCTTGTCAGGTTTGGGTTGGGGACAGAGCTTGGGGACACTGCTCTGTACACACACCGTGCTGCACAGCAGATGCCTCCGCGGTACGCCACGGGCTGGAGCGCTCCTTGCCCACACCACAAAGGCTTTTGCAGCCACCTCACTTCACCCCGTCGCCTGCAATGGGAGCAAAACTCTGCATTTCAGTGAGTGATAGCACGAGGTGAAAGATGTGCTGAGGTGAAAGGCAGTGTATGTGGAACCACAAGCCAAAGAGGCATAATGGGCTTGGGTTTGGTGAATGCTGCACCATTCAGACACGCACAGGTAGCAGCTCCAGCAAGGCTACACCTGTACTGTGCATTTTGCTGTTCTCTGGCTAGAACACACCCGTTATCCCTCAGCCATGCAGCACCCTATTGCCCAGCCTCAGCTTTCTATAGCCCTCAGCTATCCTACTCCTTTTTGAGCTTTCTCCAAAGGCAGCTCCCTGCTACTTCATTTGCCAGATTTTAAGTCCCCAAGTCCACGGCACCCATCTCTCGTTGGCTGTGCTGCCCATCAGCCTTGCCAGAACTCTCTCCCTCTCTGCTACCATCTTCCAAAGCGGTGATGTCTTTGACAACGTGACCACCACCAAAGGCAAAAGTGATGTTGCTTCTCTGTGGTGTTTCTCATTTCTACAGTGGGAAAGATGCCAGCTAGTGTTGTTGTGTAAGATAGGTCTACGTGTGTCACCTTGACCGTGAGTTCACCCCCAGTCTTTCAAAACATTTTATTGGTGCCCAAATTCTGGGGTCCTTGGATGATAAAGGTCTCACTTGTTCCATTTTATGAAATGTTCATTTTTAGACTTCCTTTTTCAGGAAGAAGAAAAAAAAAAAACAACAAACAACAAAAAACCAAACCCCTAATAGCTAAAAAATGAGAAGTGACTGAGAAGAATTATATTGTTATTGCAGAAAATTTTCTACTCCTAACTCAGTCACATCATTCGGGGAGCAAAGGGGATTGGCTTTTGAATTTTCAGTATTTGAAACAGAGATTTTCTTCACTAACTTTGCAGATATAAGGAGAAGCACATTTCCATGTCCTCTTTACAGCAGATTAACTTACTGTTTCTCCCTTGTCTGGTGTGCTTTGCTGCTTTTTAAGAGCACCTCCTTCAGAAAATAAAAATGTTCTTCTCTTATCTGACAATATCCAGAGGCTGGACATAAAATAGACAATGCACAGAGCACGGAGTGTGCATGCATGTTTCAGTGCAGAGAAATTCACACTTTTAATTTTAACCAGTGAAAATGACAATTAAAAGTAATAGCCTTTCAACTTTTGCAAGAAGAGGTCCCATTTTCGCATTTTATGGGGCAATTAGAAAAAAAAAAGAAACTTTATTGTCTGTCCAGAGGAACAATTTTCAGTGATTTAAGCTTCTAGTGAAACCAGCTGATGTCTATCTTGCTTTATCCATTTTGCTTTATTCTTTGGTCATAAATGTATCCAATGAATATTTTTATGCTATTTTACTTCCTTGGTAAATTGCGTGCATCACGAGGTAAAAAATGTATACCAGTTACTCTTACTCTCCTAATGGGTTTTCCTTTCCATTACAGCATTGTATTGTGGTTATCATCTCGAGAATTTGCCAAAATTATCTGACAGATTTGCTCTGGAGCTTTGGGAATTCTGACATCCCCACAGAAGTTCCAAGAAGAAAATAAATCCATTAGTGTGGGCACTGTTAGTGTGTGCAGAAACATCCCTCTGTCAGTCTCATTTTATCTGCTTACTCCTATTTATTAAACCCCTGAAGAAAGAAAGGGAAAAAAGTAGGACAACATCATCTACACATTTTCCCTTGAGTATTTCTGCCGTGTCAAAGGTAAGGCTCTTTAGCCTTCCACCTTTCAAAAGAAGAGATCCTACTGTTGCATTTTGAGGAGCACTTAGAAATACAAAACTACTACTACAAGACTACAAAATTAAGGTGCAACAACCAACAACAGAGTTTGATTCGCTGCTGTCTCAGGAGGCTTTGAGCAGCCCACTTGAGGGATCTCTAACAAGTCACTTCCCCACAGCTGCTTGTCAGACACATGAAGGAAACCCAACAGAGAGAATAATAAAGACACATATAATAATATAGAGATGTGTCTTAATAGAAAGAATAATAAAAACAGCTCTTGTGCCTAAAACAAATTTAAAACAGGTAGTGGAGGCAGAATAATGAGCAATGCAAGTGTATTTGGAGAAATTACCTTTTTTAAGATTAAAAAAGCTCTCAAAACTCTCAGTCAGCCAACTGAGGGAGTTAGAGAGCACATCAGGGCATCTGCTTGTCTGCTCTGAAGTTTTTATGTCACCACAGCGTAAATAAACAGAGATTCACCCAGACTGCAACAAGAAAATAGTTCTACTCATATTGTCCATTACACACTGAGGGTACAGCCTCCACACATTGCATTTTTCCATGGCCAACATCAACATAGAATCAATCCTGGAATCGTTTCGGTCGGAAAAGACCTTCAAGATCATCCAGTCCAACCATTAACCTAACACTGCCAATCTCACCACTGAAAGTTGCTCTTTGCTCTCAAGTTCTGCACCACAAACTGCAGCACCTAGGTGGCAGCACCTCCTGGGACTTCGCTTAACCCCTCCTGCCCAGTTCTTCACCTACAGACAAAACCCGTCCTAGCTGCCTTGTGAGGAGCTCTGGTCTTTGCCTCATGCAGCACACCCACCCAGTACAGGGCAGCCCTCGTCACCAAGCCAGTGTCACTGACACAGGAGACCAGTCAGAGGTTCCGAAGGGAAGTCTGGAGATGCAAGGATTCATTTGGCAGTGCGTTATCCAAATTAAAGCACAGCGTAGACTGTAATTTTGTTTTCATTTTTTTAACCACCGCAACATAAAAATTCTGTGCATATAGGCTAAAAGAAAAAACTAAATAAAAAAAAACCCAAACAAATCTGTGTTTTGTACAAGTTCTTAATAAGTTGGAAAGTATACTAATAGAATATGATGAAGAAGAATTGGAGAATCAGAGAATAGTTTCGGCTGGAAGAGACCTTCAAGATCATCAAGTCCAACCTTATTCCTCAGCCCTATCAAAACCACTAAACCACTTCCCTAAGCACGACATCTCCAAGGATGGTGACTCCACCACCTCCCTGGGCAGGCTGTTCCAATGCCTGACAACCCTCTCGGTAAAGAAATTCTTCCTCATATTCAGCCTGAACCTCCCCTGGTTCAACTTCAAGCCATTTCCTCTTGTTCTATCACTTGTCACTAAGTCCTAGCAAATGGTCTGCTGTCTTTGAAATAAAACTCATCTCATTTGTAAGGCCCAGTAGCCTCCCTCTTAACTGGTCCCTAGACTGCTATAGAGTCAAAATGTTACAGTGCACAAGGATGAGAAAAATGGGATCTAATTTATCCTGGGCATATTTCCAGGCTTATTGCATAGTAACAACAGAAATCAGGTTCAATTAGCAAGACATGAATGCATTTGCAGAATCTCCAAGTTCTCTGTTACTTGCTAGCTGATAAATAAATAATGCAACGTGAACTGAAATTCATCTCTGCTTTGAGCTATAGCAGGTAATTGTTGCAATTTAATTCAGCTCTAGTGAAATTAGAGTTTGTAGATGTGTAGTCCAGTACTCAGAGCAAAATGCAAGGATACATCACCCATGGGGCTAAGAAATCCATGGCAAACCCCCCCCAAAGTGCCACCTTGACACGTCAAATTATAGTAACATTAACAACGACCACCACACGTGGATATTTCACCTGAAACCCAGCAAACTTTCATGAAAATCAGAAAAATTGATCCCTTGAGTTGTAGAATTTTTATAGAAAATTTAAATATTTACAGAATTGGAAGATTTTGAAGGAAAAACTAAGAACTAAAAAGAAAAAAAGAAGAAAATTAAGAACTAAACATCATTTTTGCTGATTACCTTTTCTGACAGAACCCATTTTGGAACCAGAAGTACTCTTTTTAGACTTTGTTGAATACTCTCAAATTCTCCTTTCCATCCTTTTTTTGGTGTGAGCTACACCACAGCCTTTATGGTGTACATGTACAGCTGCCTAATTTGAGTAGCTGAAAGATCAGACTGAGGCCCTTCTGATTGCCTAGGAAACATTTTGTTTAAACCTCAGCTTGCTAATTTTTTCCCCCTATGTATTGAAGAAGAAAAAGAGAATTCACTGCCACAGGAGGCCCAGAGGGGGGAGGAAATATCCATCCATGGAGATACTAAGAACTCAAGTTGTACTCTGCCCTGAGCAGCTTCCAGGTGAGAGGAGCAGAGGAACCTTGCCAATATGTCCAGCAACTCACAGGATGGAAGGGATGGAAAGGGTTAAGAGAAGAAAACCCATCTGGCTGTTGTTCATGGTGAAGTTATAAAATACTTGTTTTGAATGTGGTTCAGGAAAAATGATTTATTATCAACAGAGGAACAATAGACGTAAGTTAATTTACATATTGCTTGCAAATGTTATGTTAAACGAATCGTATGTTAATAGTGATAGCAGAAACCTTCAACATTTTGTTCACAGAAGTGTAGTTAGCAAAGAATTTTCCTTTCTTTCAGAGTTTTACAGGAACTTTTTATTCTGTCAGTTTAATCAGTTCCTCAGTAAAAGAAAATAGGGAACAGCTTTACAGTGATCACTACAGAGATTACTGTTGTAGTGCATTGTTTTTCTTAGGTACACTAAATATGCTTCCTGTCCTCACAAGTCTAATATAAAGAAATCATAATCATCATTTTAATGTGGGGGTGGAGAGAAAAAGCTTGTTGCCTCCCTATTGCTGCCTTTCCTTTTCTTAGGAAGCACATTAATTACACCTTCTCCAGCTACAGGCTTGCCTGGCACCAATGCACCACCCCTAAGGGAGCATCCTCCACTGTGGCCTGAGGGACACCAAGCACGTCACACATGTAAGCTCCTTGGAGATGCTGAACACAAGCATGCTGTTGGCAAAGAAGATGTGGTACTCTGGGGTGCACGCATAAAGCTGTGAAGACAGACTTTTGACACTGGTATTGGTACCCACTTTGGTGCTGGGGCACCTGAGAGCAGCAATCATCACTTCCTTTCAAATGGGAAAAAGCCTGGCTACTGTTGCACTTCTGCTCCTGAAGGAGGATTGGAAGAGAACCACATGCTTTAAACCTATATCCAGATTTCTGCACAGTCAAAAGGCTTGAGTGGATTCAAAGTTTGGCTAACGTGGGATAGCAAGTAATAGCAGAAAAAAATGGTGCTGGGCTTTTGCATAGTTCCTTGTTCAAGCCTGTATCCCAACTGGTTGCCTAAACAGAACAGCTGCTGCCCATCAGCCACCATGACACGAGGTCTTGATCCAGAAATTGTCTGGAGCAGGCATCAAATGGAACATGCTGCATCTCCCTTCCAGCCCATGCACGGGGACCAGAGCATGGAAGGGGAAGGGAGACAGTGCACAACCATCTCTAGCTTCACTTCAGGGTGCACTCAAGTGCATAGACTGATCTAGAAGCCAGGACATGCTGCTGAGTCCTGAAATGTAGGCACAGAAACCTTCAGGTCAGAGGGAAACTAACATCCAGGTTAATTAGTCAAGCTCAGATGAAGATCCAGATTCTTATTACCAGGGCATGAGGCTCTGATTTAACACAGAAGCTCACTCAGCTTCAGTTATGAAGGAAGCTGATTTATAACCCCAAAACAATCCCCTTCCTTTGGGGCTCAAGGAAACTTTCACTAACTGTAGAAGCAAGATAAATACCAGCTGCAATTTTCTCACTTTACAAGGGAAGAAGCTGAAACAGGGATTTAAGCCCTCTACTGAGTTTGCACTTACCTTGGGCTAAAAAATTATGCAGGGATCAGATCTGCAATTATGAAGTGTCTGCTTAAATTTCATATGCATTATGTATTTGTGGCTACATTTTTGTTCAGGACTGAGCTACTAGAAAAAGAAAAGAAAAAAGACAACTCTCTGCCTATTACTTCACATTTTGGTTTTCAGAATGACAGTTCTGGTTACAAAGCTCCAGTGTTCTCATCTAGTTTGTCACCTTGTATCTTCATGCTTATTTCCTCAGAGTGTCTCTCATACAGAGGTTTACTGTCACCTCTAGGTATAAGAAATCAATCTAGCCTTTTTCTTTTTCTTAACAGAATGCATAGTTTCTTTTCAGGTTGCAACACTGGAAGATATATGCAAAGCACCATGGCTGTGAATCAGTGCATATGGAGATGGTTCCTGTTCTCTTTGTAGCCTTGGATGTTGCCCAGATTTTGTTTGTTCAGTGGAAGCAAAGGCACTGGCAATTGTATAATATGAATAGCTTGTCAGAAAGCCAGCAGTGTGGGAGCTGTGGTGGTGAAGACATCATCTTTCTCAGGTAATAGTTGGGACTCACGACAAATTCTTAAGGGTTTACATCTAGCAAGACAACTGAGCCTCTGTGGAAAGTGGCAAGCCATGACTTTTGGTCTGGTGGAGAATAACATTTATGTAGGAAGAAAAAACAACTTGTATTTTATTTTCTGTGCATGCATACTGATGCTGTGGTCAGTCTTCAGTAGGTTAAAGCTTTTAAGGATAAGGCTTTGAGTTTCCAAACAACTGTCTAATCTGACTAGGGAGGAGAATGAAGTCTCCACCCTTGTCCAGCTAAAGCTACAGGGGGGTTACGGAGAAAATCCAAGGTCGATATTCATCAAGTCTCTCATGCACAAGCCTTATGAAAGAGAAAGATTGTCTTGTGGTTAAGGTGCTAAAACTGGTGCTTGCAGTGCTTCAGCTTACTTCCTTTCCCCTACCACAGACTTCCCTTCAAACGTGAGAAAACCAGACTGACATGATTTCCACCTCTGACCTCCCTGTTCAATAGCTTGAAAAAGTTAGGTGGCTCAGAAAGGGCCAGTCCTTAAAAAGCAGTGTGAGTTGTTTTAAGTGTTAAACAAGTAGTGGGGATTACACAGGTACTTCAGGCAGGCAGAACTTTAAGTACGTAAGCAGTTTTCTTAGCTTCTCCATCGTCATCAGCTGGTGAGTGCCCCAAGCCATCTGTAGACTGACATCCAGCTTTTCCTAACTGAAATTGTTAATAGCAGGGGTATCGGTAACTGCACAATCGATACTTGGTCTCTTGGCAATTGCTCCTCAGACCCTGAAGAACCATAACCCCAGACTTGACAGATGTGTTAAACACTAAGGACTAAACACATTGATACAATTTACAGGAGCTGGGGATATAAACCCAGCCTGATCTATGACAGTTTTACTGTTAGTGGAGTTTCACAGTGGCATAAAAATGCAACGGAGAGATTGTGAAACAGGCTCTTCAACTACACTTTACAGGGTTGGGAACAGGGATGGAATGATCGTCAAGGCAACATATATATAGATGAAGTGTCTAATGAAGTCACAGGTAACACAGCTTGCTGAGGATTTTAGCTTCACGTCACTAACTCTCCACACTTACACACTCCTAACCCCGAGAGCACGCAATGCCTGAGCATTTATAGTACAATGACACCCAATACTATTTGATCATTCTGTTCTCCTTAACTTCTAGACCAGCTCTGCTGTATGATTCAATCATTTTATGTTCAGGAAGGCACCTCAGCTGAGAGCTTTTCAAGTATTTCTTTCCTATCAATTTTTGCCTTGCTGATTTCAACAACTTAGATTTAGAATAAAGACTTTTTTTGGCACACTGTGTTGCTTTGCCATTACCTACTTAAAGTTAGTTAATGTGTACTACACAGACTTAACCTCTGTTAAAAATGCCAAGAGTCTACACTAGTTACAGTCTTATGTAACTTGGTCTTCAGGAATTAAAGCTTCATCTCCAACTAGGAGTTTACAGGAGCCAGTCATGCCTACAAAGCACCATGGCCAATATGGAAAAAAAATAAACATGTCAATGCATTTAGTCTAATTTAGAGAGGCTCTGGTACAACTACAACCATCACAGCACTTTACTAAGACTTTGGTGATGGCTTTTGTGTTTTAGAAGAAAACATCTGCACCAGAAACGTGTCAGCACCTCAATTTTCAGTGCATAGCTGTGTGGCAGAAGCAATAGCTCCTTCTCCAGTAAAAGAGGAACTGAAGCTGAGCCTCATTCAGTAAAAATAGTAGCACCAGAAGCTGACGTTCACTTTGCACTGAATTTTGGCAGTAACTCTCCCAAGGAAACAGAGTGTGAAGTGTAATATATTCGTACACTACTATCTGTGTATGAAGTTACTTTATAACAGCAAACACTACATAGATGGGTCTCTGCTAGTAGATGGACTATTAAATTTACTTCACGTTGGGTAACTTGAGTGTCACCAAAAAAACCTTACGAGTTTGTGCATTAAGTTACAACTGGTTGTATAGCTTTAGAACACACTGTCGATCTCATTGCATTAGCTCACTTTCTTTAAAAGCATGTCATGGAGCAATGTTAAAGTTACAAATTTTTACCAACTGCCCAGATCTGATCCGCTGCACTTTGAAGACAAATAGGAATTGTAAAGATGGTTACATTTAGGATTTAAACAATTTAGTTAATGCACACAGGAAATTGTCTATTTGACATAAAAATAAGCAACACCAAAAAATATAAATCTTTCTTAAGTACAGGCAAGTCTAGACTTGGGCAGTACAGTGCTGCCAGGTGGCAGTTACTATGCTTGTGGTCACGCGTGCACCATTTTTGATTGAATTGGTAGGAAACATTTCAAGAAGTCAAAAGTTGAAAAACAACCAGGTGCTTGCTAAAGGGAAAACAGCCCTCTACTTTTGCTTGCTAGCTCCTTTCTCTGACTTGCCAGCCAGCTTTTGACTGCTCAGTTTATGCCTGTATAGTTCGCATATAGGTTACGCACACAACAGTATCTGATGCTGAAGAGAAGGAACCAAACACTTTCCTCTGCTTGTAACAACATTCTCGCATCTTTAGGAGCAAAAAAGAAGGAAAATCAGACACAGAGATAAAATACATATTTTCAGTGGGAGGAGTAAACCTAAGGCTCATTTTCTGTGATCAAAAATGGCTTTCTTTTCTACTTTCTATCCCAAGAGATAGTCAGCGTTAGTAGAAACACAGCAAAGGATTGCAGTGATTGACTCCCACCCTCCCCTGCAAAGTGATTTGCAAACGTGAAAAAGAGAAGTTTGGTTGCTTTTTGAAAGAAAAAGGAAATGAAGGTCAAAGGGAGCATAAAATCAGCCTTAAATGAGAAGGGCATTCATTAGCTTGCTCCAAAGGAGCAAAAAAAAAACCCCATAAAAAGCAGCAACTGCTTACTAGGTGCAAGAGCAACAGCCTGTACCTTCCCAAAGGGCGTTATCCAGGATCATCAAATATGTAGAAGGTCTCCCCACACACCACCAACAAGAAAAACCCAACGCCAAACCAGGCATGCTCAGGAAGGCTCCTATTTCAAAGAGGCAAGAGCAAAAAAAACCAAAAGCAACCAAGGCTCAGCTGTAGATAATTTTGGCAAGAGGGAAGAGATTGCTCTTCACCAGATGGCTACATATAAAGTAACAGGAGGGTGATCCTAGCACTGAAGAGGGGGTTGGAAAGCAAAAAAAAAAAATGTTTTTTTCTACTAGGTCTTAACCTGAAATAAAGTGTAGGCCACTCTGACAATTGTGTTTTTTCTTCTAGATGGTAGCTGACACTTTGGGGTTAAGTTCCATGTGAGGAACCAGCTTACAGAGAATGATTGCTTCTCAGTTACTTTTGAGAGCTTTGTAATTGTTATTTGAATAAATAAATAAATATAAGGCTGTGTCCTGTTAATTCAGCTTGCAAAAGCCTGATTTTCAACAGGTTTGCATCTGTGTTCAGCTGATTCTTACAATGCCATTTGTCTGCCATTGAAAGCAGTCTACTGATGAAAACTAACTAGCTATTTTACATATATGGACAAAGTTCTTCTTCCCTTAATCTTAAAATATCTGAGACAGAAAGGGCGATTTGTCATGGTCTCAGAACAATCTCAAACACAAAAACCTTCCTTCTGCTCCCAAATGTGGTTGCCCACTTTCCTGATTATGTATCTTGTATTTTGTGGCAGTGATGCAATGAGAATTTGCTTTGGAATGTAGTTGAAAAATGAAGCAACGTATTTATGATAGCGTTCATTTCTACACCTGAGTATGAGGCAAAGCCTGATAATAAGATTGGTTGATTTACTTAATATAGAAATCCCTGCCAATTTCCACTGTACCACTGAGTATAAGCATATTAATTAAAAAATGTAACCAACAAGACCAAACAAAACCAAAAACCCAACCAACCAACCACCACCACCAAAAAAACCCCAGCTGATTGATCATTTCTCCCATGCATGTGTTTTTGAGAGGTTGAATATGTATGTGTATATCAAAAGAAACTAGATTTTTAGCCAGCCCACTAGCTTGCATAGCCAAGTTAACACATTCTGCTAAGGTCAGTCTCTGATAATAAATCCAATTACTACAGTTATTTTCTTTCTGTATGCAGTTTTCACCATATACTATAAGATGGAAAGGGTAGAGGAATGTTCTTCTGTTGAATTTGCTGGTGATGAACGTTTTTACTCACTCTGAGGGCAGCACTGTGAGGGAGGCAGAGGACAGCTGGACATTTTTCAGTTGGTTCTTGTATGACCTATTTAATCTGCATAATTAGAAAATGGGGAAGTTGTTTATGACGCTGATGCTGACTTCACTTCTAGGTCTTCTTGAGTTCTTTTAAAGTATGGTAATGAGAAAAACATTTTACCTTTGGGCAGCAATCTGATTTGTCAGGAAATTCCTCTTGCTATGATGGGTGGATGAGGAAAATTTGGAATAATATGATCCAGATGTTAAAGCTTCCATTTAGCAGCAATGCAGATGTATTATTTTTTGGAATTGTCCAGATGGTGACCTTCCAGTATTTATAATAAATCAATACTGGGGTTTTCAACTGCGTGACTCAATTCCTATCCTTGTCCTCATTTACATGAGAAAATACTCATGCATTTCATGTAGGGGCTACTAGTATTAAAATTAACAATCTGGAAGACATAAAAAATCAGTATGGAAAGTTGAAACAATTATTGCAAATAATATATACCAATTGAGCTGATAATATCTTTACCTGAGAGAATAGGACGATACCATTTTTTAATTAATTACCATTTCATTTTGCAGCTAACTTGATAAAAAAAGTTCTGCTATAGGTTTGTAGGAGAAAGCAGGTAATTAACTGAAGATGTGTGCCCATTCAGTTTTGGGTTTGCCACTTAAACTTGGACTTTACTTGCAGTCTGCTGAAGAAAAAAGCAACGGACGGGTGATGAGCACGTTGGAGCTACTGCCACGTTGGGCAGCAGCAAGGCAGGCAGGCAACGTGGAGCCTTTGGTGGCCTCTGCTGAAGGCCAGGAGACCTCAGACTCTGCAGTCAGGGATGTGTCAGGACCTGTGGGTGTGTGGTGCATTGGAGCTCGGACACTTTTATGTCCACAAGCAGCAGCCAGGGCTGCAGGATAGAGAAGTGTGGAACAGTGATGTGAGCTAAGGGTGCTGTGTCTGTACCTTTTACAACTGTTTGTAGCTGTTAATTTATTTAAACTTATCTTGTGAAATACCAGTTTGCTCCCTTTGCATGCTGTCTGGGGTTTGAGGGGACTTTTTATAAGAGTTTCTCCTTTTTCTTAAGAGAAGAATCTCTTCCTACTTCAGCTGAAATCTGTGGCAAAACTGACCTCAGATTTATTTCTCCTGTTCTGGCCTATGTCTTCCTCCTTCACAATTGCCAACTGTTAGTTTTAATTACATTAGCAACCACCTCAACATATGAAACCCCTTTTATCTCGTGTAGCTGCAGGTTTTCTTCCTTCTTCATTTTCATTTTTGCATAGTTGGTCTGAAGTTTGCTATTCAGTCATTTTATAACTTGTCTTTGTGGTGTGAAGAGAGGAGGGGAAAAACCTTAAACTTCGTACAGCCACCCTGTTCACTCATTTAATCCTCTAATTTAACTGCTAAATGAATCCTCAGTCCTTCATTTATGTAGCTGAAGGAGAGGAGACATAAAAAGCTTAACATAAGGGATAAAAATAAGCACATTCATATCAAAAACACATAATATTTTTTCCTGATAATTATGATTTCCCACTCTACCAATCTATAATGTTGCTAGTGGATTCTAGTCTTGTTTTTTTCTTCTTTTCATTTTGACTATTGCCCAGACAATACTGTAAATCCAGATGATTCTCAACCTAACCTCTTAATCCAGCTAGAATTTTTTGTCCAGGTAGATTCTGAATTTTCTTTATGTTTGCCCAGGCTTTCTGCCTGACTAGCAGCCCAGTTAGAGCTACTGTGCTGGATTCTGTCTGACCAGAAATTCCAGGGATTCTTCAAGAGTATTTAGATCAACTCCATAATGCATCTGCTGTAAATCCAGCACTGCTTGGAAGTATGGGAGATACTGCACATATGAAAATCAGCTGTTCCTGTGTCAGATTTATTGCCCATATATTGTAGAGCTGATGAACCCAAAAGTACATAGCTCTGATGGAAAATTCTTGGCAGAAACTTAACAGTCTTGTGTTAGCAAGACTGTTAAGCTTTCTTCTGTCAAGGTATTTTATTTAACCAGCTACTTTCCCCACCAGTGTGTTTTAAAGATGTGACTACAAAATTTGTTAGTTCTATTTTAAAGGTTCTTACATTGTGCCCTTTTGCAGCAGAAATGACCAGTCCTTTTTAATGCCAAGAAGCTCCAGTTTTATGAGTATTTGATAGCCAGGTTTCAGCCTCCCAAGACCTGTAAAACATACAAGAGATGTTAATATTTTTGCAGCCCCTGTTGGGTTGGGGTTTTTTTTGGGTGCAGAGGGTTAAGTATTGCTTGCTGCAATTTAGCAAAGATTTTATTCTGAAGAATTTGTATTCAGGACAGTGGGCTCTTTCAGCTACAGACTCTTAACGTGTCTTTTAATGGCATCTTCTTACAGGCATCTTACATCTTCCTGAGCTTTGGCTGATCTTGTTGCTTCTGCAAAACAATGAAACATATCTAATTGTTCTATATAATGAGATTCTAAGGAAAGTCCCTTTCTAGAAGAAAATGTGTCAGCCTGTCCTTCCTATAACAGAGCAGCTGTGGCTGCAAAAGCAGTTCACAGCCTGCTTTCAACATAACTTGCCATCGAGCATATTGATATTTCAAGTATGAGGGTGTCTGCTGCTGCAGAAGAAAATGGAACTATATTCCTGCAGTTTGAAGGGAGCAGGAGTTATCATGTTGGTATTTTATACTGGGGTGGGGTTTTTTGGTCAAGAACAGACTCACCTGAGTACACTTCTGTGGTTTTATGACAGAACTGAGCCTGACAATTCCATGGATTTGGCTGTGACACTGCTTTTTTATGGACTGTACTACAGAGTGATGGGAAGCAACTTTGCAGACATAGGTTCTGACTACATGGCTTCCACCGCTGAGGATTATCAACCTCAATACCACTCGCAAGGACTGCGAGTGAGCTCTTGAATCTCTTGTGCCCCTGGCTTCATGAGAATAAGGTCTGTTGGATACTCTTGCTAACCTCACTTTTCCTTGAGGAGAGGTGTTCCTGTGCCGTGGACAAACTGTTGAACTCCCTTGTCAATCACAATTAGAAGAACAGCCTTAATGGAGTAGTAGCCAGTGACACATGCCAGGGCCTCATTTGGGATTCTCAACAGGTGGGTCCCTATGTACAAGAAACTACATAATTTTACTAATTGCCATAGGAAGACAAACTTCTTACTTCAACAAAGCCTGTGACAGACTCTTCTTGCCCTTTCCTTTCCATAGCTCTTATCTTCCCTTTCCAAATAAGGGGATGATCTCAGCACAATTCACTTATGTCCCAATGACTTCAAATGCAGCAGACAGTTGTTGAAGTTCTTGCATCAGCAGTAAGATTTGACTTACTTCTTGATAACTGGGCATCGTGGCATTAGCAAACTAAGACAACTGTAACCATTTTTGAGCTCTCCTTATCTTTGATGGCACTTAAAATGTGTTTATGCATCCTTTACTCTAAGAAGATATTTTGTTGTTCTTTGGCTTCTTTTTTTTTTCCTGCAAACTTGAGCTTGACAGTTTTACAACATCAATGGCATACCAACAACGACTTTGTCCAATGACATCTGCGCAGTCTGCAGGGAGCAAGTTTTTATGGATATAAATGAAGAAGGGATCATTGAAGTTTATAAAAGTGTCCTGGCTTCTTCTGAGCTGGAAAATATGAACATCACTCTGGAGGTTCAGGATATTGAATTCAACTTTAAAAGTGTTTTAAATATTCTAGATATTTTAAGTTACTTGAAACTGCACAGTTAAAACAAGGCAGTACCCACAATCAGTCATTAAAATTATCCGTTGATGGCTTGACTAGGTTTGCAGATGTTGTTTATATTTGAAAAATTCCTTAACAAAACACCTGATACCGGGTTTCACGAATCCTGCATCTGTAATTGCTGCATTGTTGGCAAGAAGCAGACTTGCCCACTCTACCCGGAGAAAGTTGATTTGCAGAGGATGTTAAGTAACCCACACTCTCTCCCTAACAAGTGTGCTTTTGATTTGGATTTTCTAAACCACTTTATCATATCTAAGACCCCAAGCAAGCTAGGAAAAGGAAAAGTGCATATATATTTTCCTTCTTGATTTTAAGACATCCGGAAATCATTTTTATAATGAGAGGAGCATTTTAAAGAATGTAAATCACAGTGTTAGAAAGATCATGCAGTGGATTTTGCTCTTTAAGGAAACAACAAAATTGACATAAGCCACTTCCAGAACAAGTGCTGGTTTTTCCCCCTTCTCTTAGTAGTTAATAAATAACATTTTTCCTTTAGCAAATGAAATAATAATTGAAGATCTGCTGCTGCATCTGTAGAAACCTACTTGAGTGGAAGCAGAGTTTGGCTTACTCTTTTTAAGCCTATTTTAACCATACCTGGGGAGGATATTTAATTTTAACCTCACCCTTATAAAAAGGAAGTAAATTAGAAGAGTTGAAAGGAAGGCATTTCAAAAATTTAACCCAAGACTACTACTTTTATTCTGGCTAAGAAAGAACACCAAGATTTACCCGTTGTTGCATTTTCTCTCCCATTTCTTTAACAGCAGATTAAGTGGGAATGTAAATGTATTGCATGGACAACTTTGGGACTGGTTTAGTATCTGCTGGCTTCTCAATCAGTTGTTATACTTATTGTCCAAGGCATTAATTACTTAGTCTAGAATAGGGTTCAGATTACTAGTGAGAATGCAAAGTACTGGATATCTACCTGTCTACAACAATATTCACATTCCATACTAAATTTTAAAAGACTAGAGCAAACAGCAGTTGGTGGACCTCTGATGTGCCATACACCCTTTTGCAGGACAGTGACTCTTTTTGCATTACAGCAAGACTGTATAGCATGCTTTTAAAGCTTTATTATTATTTCATCAAAGCACAAATTAAAAATAAAAATAAAAAAAGTAAAGGAAGATTCCAATTAAAGTTCCAAAAGATCAGATCAGAGAGAAGAATATGGTGTTGGATTCAAGACTACATATATGTTAGTGTTTCCCACATTCTAGCTGAGAATAGCTTAAACTCCACCTGAGCAAGTCAGAAGAGTATTTGGACCCTACTCTAACGCATCTGTTCCCACATATGGAGCAATGAAACTAGACAGAAATCATTCTCCATAGGTATCTTTCACTGAGAAAGTTGTCTGCCCTAGAACGTCCGTGCTAGAGCAGCCAGAACCGCAGTGTGAAAGTGCATTGTTACATTAAGACTTGCAGCCACAAACCTCATGGGATCTGGACATTGAATTTACAGTGATTGTGAAATACTGCAGAGAATCAGTCCTTAGATCCGTGAAGTAGGAGAGTAGGGACAAAAATCCTTGCTGCATAAACTGACTTTTATTGCGTTTGATTAGAAGTGGTTTACAGAAAGAATGCAGAAAACCCTTGGCTAGGCAGGCTCTCTCCGCAAGCTTTTACAGATAGAGAGATATAAACTACGTAGCTGTGTAACTAAACCATTTTTCATCATTAAATATTTAAATGAAACAGCTTTTGCTAACACTGCTGGTTAACATGTGGAGACCATTATTGTGGTTTAACCCCAAAAGGCAGCTCAACACCACACAGCTGCTCCCTCACTCCCCCCACAGTGGGAAAAGGGAGAGAATCAGAAGGGTAAAAGTGAGAAAACTCATGAGCTGAGATAAAGACGGTTAAGTAGGAAAAGAAAAAGCTGCACATAAGCAAAGCAAAATAAGGAATTCATCCCCTGCTTCCTGACAGCAGGTGGATGTTTAACCATTTCCATGAAAGCAGGGCTCCAGCATGCGTAACAGCTGCTTGGGAAGACAAACATCATGACTTCAGATGTCCTCCCTTCCTCCTTCTTTCCCACGACTTTTATTGCTGAGTCTGATGTGACACAGTATGGGACATCCCTTGGTCGGCCAGGATCAGCTGTCCCAGTTGTGTCCCTTCCCAAATTATCATGCACCCCCAGCCTCCTCACCGGCAGGACAGCGTGAGAAACAGAAAAGGCCTCAAAGTGGGGTAAGCACTGTTCAGTAAGAAATAAAACATCCCTGTGTTATCAACACCTCTTTGGTCACAACTCCAAACCACACCACCATGGGAGCAACCATGAAGAAAGTGAACTCTGTTCAAGCCCAAACCAGTACAAGAACTGATGACCATGGCTACAAAAAGAAAACAATCTCACAGCTAGTAAGAGAATTTACGGCTCTGTAGTCTAGAGATAGAGAGAGGTGATGGGATGAACAGGTAATGGAAACAAATCCAGGCTACATTTGCTACATATCCATTCCTTCATGTCCTGTCTAGGATTTTAGAGCTAGCTTCAAATTGAACCAAAACATCTCCTGCTGCTCTTCTTCGAGAGGCCACTCCAGGTAGGTCTTGGTGTTCATGATCTTCCGCAGCTTGC
>JANHFX010021269.1:0-34935 GCA_027560015.1 Chloroceryle amazona | reverse complement strand
AACACATCCAGACAGGGGGCATAAAATTAACTTTGCTCCCCCTCCCAATTCAGCCAACTGTAAAACTGAAAGGGAGCAGAACAAAGACTCCAAGTTCCTACAATGTCCTCGCCCTGGAGCGAGGTGAAAGGCTACGAGGTTAAGTTGCAGTTTTTAGGCAATATATTAAATCCCCAGGAGTCACTTGTGAGTAAAGCCACTAGAAAGCATCAAAATTACCTTGGCTTTGTACCAACTGTCACAGCCCAGCCTTTCACTGGAAGTCTTTAAAATTATTTCAGCATTTGCATAAGCTCCTCTTCAGAAAACCAGTGTGATTGTAAACCAAGCATTATCTGAAGGTAACTGGCCCTCTTTTGCAGGGCCAGGGGTTACTGCAAAAGTCACCTGGAGAATAAAGCTTATGTGGAACAAATAACAACACGGTATAACTACTGAGGGGGTTGGTCCAATGCTTGCAGAGGAACTAAAGGGGTCACTGTGTCAGTCAGGTCTTTGAGAATGACTCAGGAGCTAATTCTTAGTCACTCAGTCACAAAACATTTGATGGGGATATTAAAGTCCGGTCTCTGCCAGCTTGGCAAGGACAGCAACACTGTTTATCAGTTCTGGGGAAAAGGGAACTTGTGTATCTGCTTGTAATAGAAGCCTAGTGACACCAAGACTCAACAGGGAAAATGCTACCACAAGCTCTTTCCTGATGCTGGATGCTGGACGCTGGTTTGTGCAGCAAGTAGCAGTCGGATATCTGACTGTAACATACTCCCTGTATGAAGGAAAGCTGTTAACTTCTTCTGATACTCTTTGCCTAGGAAAACTAATGCCCCAGGGGGTCATATCCAGAATGCTATGCATGTTGCATTCCCAAAGGCTGAACTGTACCAGACCCAGGTCTGGGAGACCTGCCCAACCTCATCTTCCTGAGGGAAAATAACTAACTAACTAAATAAAATTGTTGCACCAGAATTTCTAGCCTTCGAGTGGGATCCAGAGCCTCGTAGCAGCTGGCTGAAATGGAGCTGTGCTGCTGGAATGAGCTGAACACAACCGTAAAACCACTCACTGCTTTCCCTAGACTGTGCTATTAGCAGCTGCACAGCTCCAGCAGAACAGAGCAACAAGATCAGGCAGTCATTCTTCTGTCACGTCCCTTTTGCTCTCCTCCTCAGCTCACAGGTACTGACTGGCAGCAAGGCACTAGCTCATGAGGTAAGAGATGTTGATTGCAACTTCCTTGGGAAAGGAAGGAATTGAAAGTACATTTCTGTGTGAGTGTTCCAGCTCCATGCATATTGGCTGGCAGATGGCTGTATCTGTGATTAAAAAACAAAAAGACTACAAAGAAGAAGGAGAAGAAGAAATGGCTGCCCTTAAATTGGCAATTACCAGAATTTACTAGGTGTGCTCTGAGACTAGGCACCAAAGCAAAGCCCTGCAGGGGACAGGAGAATAGGCAGAATCACAGCTAGTTCCTGCATTCCAATCTGTTCTAGGCAGGAATTATTCACAGGATTACTCCAATGGGGCAATTCCAGGCATGCTCAGAGACAGAGATGTCTATGCTTGGGGAATGCAAACTCAAACACGGAGGTGAGTTTAGGCAATTCCTGCATTAGGGAGCTGCTGAGCAGGAATGTTTTGGATTGTAATGTCAAGATTGTGATTACTGCATGTAAAAAAAATATACTAAGTAATCCTTCACTGTATATAATAATATAGTGCTTCCTGCATATTGTCAATTAAGATGCAGTCCTAACTTCTGCAAAAAGATAAATAACTATCTCCCCTCTCCAAATGCCCCTGTCTTGCTTCCTAATTTATTTATTTTTTCTCCAGTGGAACCATGACTGCCCTTCAAAATACATCTGGAAATCACTCTTTCATCATGTCCCTAGAAAGTCCACCCAACTACAGCTCTTTAAATGTGAGGTGCTGGAGGAGGTGGCCCCAGCACCAGCCCCGCCGCCTTCTGAACACCCCCCAAGAACAGCCTGAGAACTGCCTCCGAGGATCTGCCACGGGCCTCCAAAACCAGCAGGGGCAGAAGAGAATAACTGCATTTTCTGTAGCAAACACCAAAACCCACACCTGCTGCTTAACAGCTTTGGGGGTTTATGCTCATCGTAAACTACGCAGCCTGCCCCAAAAATAAACCCTGCGCATCCCGTGAGCACGGATGAAACCACCTGGCAAATGGGGATTCAAGCTTGGAAGAAACACGGCTGCTGCAGGGACCACCCTGAGAACTTCAGATGACAAAGTACAGTACCAAACTGTCTACAGCCATAAAATGAGCCCTGTGCTGCAGCAGTTGTGTTCCACACGCCAGTTCTGTCCTGCGACACTCATAGCTCACATGTGAATTCTTTAGATCAGAGAGCACAGTTTCTGTTCTATGACACGCAGGGGAGCACAACAGGCTCAGGTAACCTGCATTAATATTTGACATCAATGCATTAGTGTGCTTGAACTTTCACTGACCATTAAATATTCAGTGGCTGAGCAGAAAGCTCTCCTTACGCGCGCGGCTGTTACTTACATTGGGCAGTTCAGGCTTCTCGGTGCACTACACAAATGGCTCTTTTCCTCTTGGCTTGCTTTATTTTGTCAAGCTTGCATTCTGCCAATGGGGAACCACAGCTTCAAAACGACGAGGAGTGCCGAAGTGGAAGTTACTGCAAAAGAAGAGAACAGAATCTGTCAAGTTGTCCAGCAGGTATCCGTAGATAATTATTAGTTTCTTTAGAATGCTTCTCAGTCATATATTGCTCAAGAAAAATGCAGTCACACTTTCATTTTGCTGAATGCTACAGAAGGGCATAAACAATCAGACTTGCTGAAATTTGTATTGTAAAAGTAAGTAAACTTGCACAAGTACAGAGCAGTCAATTTTACTGTCATAAGGTTCACCTACTAGAAAGCTTCCTTTCTGTACTGCAGAGTAAAACAGGGTTGAAGTGGGGGAATGTTTTGGATTTTGTTGAGGCAGAATTCATTGAACTGCTTTGTGGGTTATGACAACATTTAAACTGGAAAGGCACAAACTCATCCATCTCCACAACACAGCTGCGTTATAGAAGAAAAATTGACAAGAATTTTTGTTGTCATTTGAAGGCTTTTTCTGCCCTGAAGGAAGCATCACACCAGTTCCATGTCCTCCAGGAACTTTTCGTTCAGAAGGAGCAGCACTGACACCACACAGCTGCTTGACTTGCCCAGTGGACTTCTTTAATCCCATGCCTGGCCAAAAAGCGTGCCTTCCATGTGGCTCAGAGGCAGCACAGCCGGCAGAAGGGCAAGAGACGTGTGTCTGTCTCGGGAAAGGCCAGGTGTTTCAGGTACAGGAGCTGTCTCTCAAGCCCTGTCCAGTCTTAGCACACATCTATGTTACTTCACACTTCGCTCTTCATTCTCTTTACCTCATCTGCACTGCCCAAGTCAGTCTCTCTCTCTTCAGCACCGACAGCCTTCAGTCCAACAGCTCATTTCCAATTTCACAGACCCACGGGGGCACGATCTCTACACAAGATCTACCTTCTGAGTTTCCTCAGGGCTACGTCAACCCTCCCCCTTTGCAGGAAGGTAAAGAGTAAGCGTATGGACATCAGAGTTTCATCCGACCTTGGTCAGATAAAGTGCAATGCTTAATGCAGCAAGGTGCAGAGAAGTATCTGCATGAGATTGCAGGTTCCTAACCAAATACCTGTTGTTCCTTCCAGCCCCGTGATGCTCACTGCACATGCCCTCCAGGCTATTGGAGGTCCTTAAGTGATGAAAGACACTGTGTCAGACAAGCATATGATGTTTGCCGAGATTCAGCCTCCCGAAATCAGGAAGGACAGTGTTTAACCAAGAAAGGATGGGCTCATTATTGCTCGGAGAAGGTATTTCAGTTTTTGTATTAGTTAAATCCAAAGACCACAGAGAAACTGCCCTAAAGCAAACTCCCAAGCTCTGCCTTCAGAAGGCACAGACAGCATGGCATCCATGGAGCTTTTGCCTCTACTTCAACTTGAAATAGGAAGTCCAAATTTCCCTTCTCACTTAAGGGTCACCTGGTCATTACTTGTGCTATTTTTTATTTGATTTTTGGTTTTCCTCCTGCAGGTTTGTACTGCTCCCAGAGATTACCAAGGCTATGACAAGGTTCTTGGCCTCTGCATTTGTCTGACTGACAGTCTGGAGAGCATTTGTAATGCTCCATGTAGAAGACAACAACGAGATACTCTGCAGGTCACTTGCAGAGAGAAAAAAGCTCAGCTTTTTATCACTTACAGAAATGGGAGCAAGGTAAAAGCTGCAGTTATTTTCACAATCTACCTATTCTGGCAAGGCTTTCTAGACCTTTAATAATCTTTTAACCAAATACCCTCATTCCCTTTTTCTTATAAAGTTATAGAAAGCAACAAACAAAATCCACAGATATCATTCTATTATATGCATAACATATAATGCTACTTATATTGAAACGGGGGGGAAAATTAATGTAAAAAATGTCCAAACTCTTTTTCTGTTAGGCTGCAGTTGCCTTAGAAGAATTAAGAACAGTTCTACTAAGACCATATTTCTCTTTAAAAGGCGTCTGCTTTTCAGAACAAAGCAAATTTACCCATCCAACATACATTGTGAAAATGAGTGGTAAGTGAAAGAATAAGATCTGCCTTGGAATAAGAGGAATATACTGAAAATAAAAACCCTTTGCTCTTAGATTCTGTAAATCTTACCTGGGGTCTTTGGGGAGTGGATAATCTATAAACTAGAAAGAACAGCAAAAGTGACCCACGTTTGTTTGGTTTTCTTATACCACTTCAGGGAAAGGATTTTTAGGGGTGTATAATCCCGACCCACAACTATTCCACAATTTCATCCTGCTAAATGAGGCTTCATCACATCACAAAAATAAGCCTCCTTCACCAACAGCTCCAGGTAAGCTCTCCTGCAAAGCTCCCAAGCATTTATTTAATATAACTTCTTGAAGATTAATTGTGTTTTATCATATCAACCATCTCCTGTGCTGCCCTAAATTGGATACAATAACAGTGAAATCCAAAGAGCTCACCATCTTCAAATTCCTGGAGAAGCTCTTCACACAAAGCATAACAAGTCAAACAAAAAGCTTCACCTTCTCTGCTCCACAAGTCAGAACTTCCACAGCCCAAGCCCCCGGTTGCCAGACTGCTTCCTTCTGGCCTTTTTCACCCAGGGAAATGAGGACCAGGCGTGTGGGCAGCTGCTGAATCCTCCACCTGTGTGGCACACAGCCCTCTAACACTGCTACCTCCAGAGGTATGCAGGCAGGACTAAGCCCAGGAGCAACCACCACAGCTGAGCTTCTCTCATTTCATCCCACAGCTCCCCTTCGGTTTCATAGTTCTGATGCACAGTTTAACTGCTGGCTCCAGTTCTGATTTACACCACCCCCTCCCTAGCTTTGGGCATGTCAGATCACTTCTTCAGTTTTCCTTCCACCTGCATTCCTCTTGGCGAGCAGGACTCGAGTCCCTCTTTAGTGTGTGCAGAGATATCATTAAATCTACAGGTGAGCCAAAGCTGACTGAACAGAAAGGGACAGAGCCCTTATAAAGGCTGCTGCTGATTTTGCAAGATGCTGATGCTTTGCCAGATGCACCTCAGCAGAGCTGGTGCAAAAAGACGAGCAGATGTGGTGCAGTTATCCAGTGTCAGGGAAATGCCAGTGGCATGCTCGCCTGCTCTCTGGCCAGTAAACCTTCTTTGGGAAACAAAATTTGCATGCATAAAGCTCAGTCATAAAAATGAAAAGGAAATGCTATATCCTGCAGCTGTTCTGCAGACAAAAGAATGATCCAAACCTAAAGAGGTCTCCTCTTTCACAGTTGGCCACGAAGAACACAGGTCTTCCCAGCTACAAAGCCTGACACCTTCAAACTCGACATCAAAAAACCTATTTACTGGCATCTTAAATCCTACCACGTGCATTAATGTTAATGTTACCATCCTGTTCATCGTCTCCAGGGAGCATTACCCAGTTTATGATGTGTGAGTATAAATGCTGAGCATAGAAGAATGTAGCTAATGCACTTAAGCCAGAGAGAACAAGGCTGACGGTTTCACTTTTTTTCAAGAGGAAAATATGACATGGAAAAATAGAAATCTCATTATTAAACATACCTCAATGTCTTTTTGACACAAGAAGACATGGCACAATATGAAACAGCATGTAACATATTAAGAAAATACTATTAACTTATTAAATAAGAAAAATTAAATATATGCATACTGTTCCTGAGGTCTGGCTGATGCTGTTTCTGACCTGTGCTCACACTCTTTGCAACTTGACTTCTCACTGACTTATGCTGCATAATCCCTCTGGCTGACCCTAAATTCTCTTCACACTTTTTTTTTTTGTAGTTCAGGAGGTTTAGGTAAACTAATCCACACGGAAACAAGTAGTTTCTACTGCACTGAATGCCTTTAGGAGCTCTGCCTTTGTGGCTTTTATTTGTTTGGGTGGGTTTGTAGGTTTCTTCCCCTATGACCTGTTTTGATTTCATCAAGTTTCAAAGCACACAACACCAGGGACAAATAATCAATAACAAAACCCACATGTGGTTTTCATGTGCTCCATGTTGACATCTGTGGTGATTAAAGAGCTATAAGGGGTCCCTGTGACTATTTCTTTATTGCTAAATAAACACCCATGCTGCTTAGGGTTAATTCCTGCTACTTCATGGTTGTTTTGAGGAGAACTAGTTGTCCTCAGCCCAAAACAAAGCAGGGAGTGAGTAAACAGTGGAGCTGTGTGGAGAGTTAGAGGTTCAGTGCCTAAACTCACACTGATCCTCAGTTACTTAGTGGTATGGATGAACCCCGAGCGACACCACACCCCCTGTAACCTACGCCAAAAAAATGACTTTTGTACTTTTGCTCCTAGAAACAACCTGTACAATACAAACCCTGAGTTTGACTGGGGAGACCTTCGAAGCCTCAGCGAGGAAATAAAAGAAGCCTCCCAAAAATTCCTCCTCTTCCTTTTCCAGTTCCAGTACCCCGGTACCTATGTGCTGCAGCTGAGTAGCAACCAGTACAAAAAAATGGTTTGTATCAAGCGATGCAGTCTTTGATTTACAGCAGCCCTCTGAGCAAAACATTTCACGTTCTATATGAGCGTTCGGAAACATGGGGAATTAAAATAAACTAAATAGTCAGCATCTTTTAAGTTTTTTTGTACATCATACTGTACGGGGGAGTAGAAAAAGAAATAGATGAGCCTGCATGCATATATAAGGGCAAAAAGGTGCCACTGCTGCTGCAAAGCTTTGCCTCGGCGTAGCAGACGAAAGAACACTCCAGCTTTCAGTCACGCTGGGTATTTAGAGCAGATGCAATGCCCTGGGACTGGCCTTTCTGCTGATGCTCATCTCCTTCAGTACCTTAGGGTGGTGCCGCTGGGAGGCCAGTGTTACGAGGAGGGGCCGTTCTTCCCCACAAGGCCCAGATACGCTGTGCAGGTTGGCATTGCGAAAAGACGAGACCTCCTGCTGAAACCTGACTGGGCAGCAATCACTGGAGTAATCACGGGACTTCTCATACTGCTTATTGCCTCTGGGGTATTGACAGTGAGTAACAGTTACAGGAAATACGGGGGTTTTTGAGAATGGTACAAGGTTGTGTGCAATGAACCTGCAAGATGCCCCTTCCCTTAGGCATCAGCTGTAAGGTTGAAAAATAGAATAGATCGTAACTCAGCGTCCTGTTTTATATATGGGGTAAAAACCAGCACTATGAATTGATCCAGCACCACCAAAGACCCGGAATATTTGCCTGTTACATAGGCCACTTAGAAACCCTCAAGGTATAAATGAATTTCATTCCTATTTTCTGATTCATTGGCTCAAACCGTAATAAAATTCTTCACAACTCACGTCTCTTTAGGAAGTAATGAAATCATCTAGGAGATGATAATTATTTTTTCTTTAATATCTGACCAAGCTTGCCTCAAAATAGAGGTCCTAGATATCTTGTGGAAGGCTACTGTAAAGAACTGTCAGTCATAAATAAGATTCTCCAGTGGCCATTCACATGACATTCAGTTTTCTGCTCCTTATTCAGACAAAAGTCCCAATGCCCACAAGATACCTGAGGAAAGATGCACTTTTTCACAATTAAAAACCAAGCTGCTCCTTCCCACTGTTAATCCCCCAAACAGCCATTCCTTCACGTTTCTGGCATGTCCTGAAATCAACAGGCTTTTTATGCAACCAGACTGCTGAGCTAATAATAGAAAATGCAATTTACTCTCCCAGCAGATCCAAACAACGGATAACTAACTACACTTCCTTCCCCTTGGTTTCAGACAGATCTGCTGGGATTCCTGACTCTTCTGGTTTGGAACAGATTCATGATGTACTTAGAAAAGAGATTCTCGGGTTCTTTGCCTGACAGCTGCTGATACCTCCCACTTGTTGAGTGGATTATGCATGCATCACACAAAAAGAACATAGCAAAATAAGAAAATGAACTTACTTGTTTAATTTTGTTGTGTTTTGCAGCTTCTTTGTCAGAGACTTAGCTGGTCTCACAAAGGCACTAGTTGCCCTCCCTTTCGAAGGCAGCAGCTGAAGTATAACCTGGACAGCTATTCCTCCCATGTATCACCAGTCTTTTCCATGAAAAAATGTCACCCCTCGCTGCAGAACAAAGGTAGTATGGATTAGGACCCTTGCAGCACGGCTGGAACAGGTCAGCTGAGAGAAAGGCTAAAGCATAGTGGGTCTGTCTGGGTACTTGCATACCCAGAATCCCACGTTCAGCAGTGTGCAACGGCTGCTAAATTCAGTGATTTACATGCAACCTCTGTTCAAAAACCAATCCTCAAGGAAAGAAATACTAATATAGCAATATATATGTTTCAGCCTGCTTCCTGAGAAGGGGTGATGTTTGGGAGCCCAAGGAACAGATAGACCTTGAGTCATTTAATACCAATGTTTTCTTTGAACTGTTGCTGAGACAGTCGCTCTCCGTCACAGCCAAACTGGGCCAGTTCAAAGAAGAGGTAAATTGTGTTGTGGGGCTGCTGATGTTTATCTATTAAAACATGTCACTTTGTCTGTTACCATTGTTCCATTACCATTTGGTTATTAGGTACATGCTTGATTTCAACTGTCATCTTTTTAGAACATGAAACAAATACATACCTGTATTTTAAGCATGTTGTTTATAACATGTATTACAGTGGGAAGAGTAGTGACCTTAAGACAGAGCATTTTGGTTTCCTTATGGTTTTGCACTGAACTGCTACCATTTGGGGGAAGTTATTTACTCTTCCAGCTTCATTGTTTCATCTGTAATATGAAAATAATATAGATTTTCTAGGCAAACTCCTGAGAGATGCAGATTTAACTGAGGAGAAATAGAACTGAATTAGTTAATACAGAGTAACACAGATACGGAGTCTCATTCTGTTCTTTGATTTTTATAATAATCTCTCAGCTGCCATCAGTGGGACAGCATTCCACAACCCTAATCATGAATCTGCAATACTCACCTCACTTCATTTGTGGCGTAAAGGACAGTAGAGGGAGCTGGCATTGCAGCATGCAGCTGAGAGCAGGAGTGGAGAAGTGATCATACCCCAATCTGTTGTGTTTTGTTAAGCAAATTCAGACCAGCACGTCCAAATCATTTCTTGCAGTCCTAATATAATAATCTCTTTTTTTTTTTTTGACCTCAGGTGAAAACTATATATCAGAAACTTACAAGTGAAATATCTTCACTGAGAAACCTATGGATCAAGAGGCTGAATAGCCCAGAAGAGATGGCAGTTTATGAAAGCACAATGACAGAGGCTTACTTAAAAGCAAAACAGCAGGTAGAGCTCAGTTCAGCAACATTTACACATGGAATAGCAAATGAAATCCTCAGTGTTCCCTTTTCACAGTTTTAGGCAAGGTCTCGTAAAACCTTACACCTGGAATTGCAGACATGTCATATTTCACAGGCTGCAAAAGAATTAACATCACAATGTCTGTGAACAACAGGCTACACTGGACCTTTAAAGCTTTTCAAATTGCTGCTACTGCTTTGTGCTAAGACAGAAATGTACCTGTGAAAGATTACTCTCTATTTTTCTTCTCTTGATCTGTCTGATACATCCACACATCCCATCTCTTCTGGAAGCTCTGCGTCGGTAGGAGAGATTTCAGCTCTGAAAGTAGCATAAATTCACCTGCTTGAGGGTGTGTACTTGTTTTTATTGTTATAAAAATTCTGCGAATGAAATGATTTCATGTCTTGAAAACAGTAATACCCTCGTTGTCTCATTTGGAAAAACACGTGTGCTACGCAGCGAGGAATTGCAAAAGCTGATTCTTTTGTAAGGACTTATTACATCACTTGTTAAAAGGATACCCTAACTTCTTAGCTTGCTCAGACCTGGATGTATGCTGATCACTTGGGTGCTAGCTAATTGTAACTCAGCACATTAGAGTTGTCAGCATACGTATCCTCAAATTCAAATGAGCACATCAAAATTATTTTAAATTTCTCAGCTTTTCCATTTTAATAGCGGGCATAAAAAGGATGATCTCTGTTTCTGTTTGGATAGAACAAACAACAAAAACAATGAGATACTTGGATCTTATATCCCACCTAGGCAGAAGAAGAGATAGAGCAAAGGAAACAGTTGGCTGCTGAATATGAGGAAACTGTGACCAAACAGATGCACATATTACAGCAGGATCTGCAGCGTCAGGAAGAGCACTGCGTCACGTTCAACTCTGCCGTGAGAGAGGGGGTGAGACTGGCAGAGATGCTGACAAGTAAGGTGGCTCGTACAGGAAAGCAAACAACGCTGTCTGAGCCAGACTATACAAGGTAATAAACACACTGCAAAATTTTGTGCAGCTTTCTTTTTGCTAGCTAGAAAGCATTTGTGGCAAGCAATTAGGATGGCTTGCAGTCGGCACTATGTTTATCTGGGAGCTGAAAACTGCTGCTTGATCCAGAAGATCAGATGATGCAGATCATGATCTGCTCTAGTTTTGTCCTGCTCTGGCAGGGGCGTTGGACTCTGTGATCTCCAGAGGTCCCTTCCAACCCCCACCATTCTGTGGTGCTGTGATTTTCACAGAAAGCAAGCCTAGAATACATCAGAGACATCAACTCCGAAGAGTTTGGCTCTGGGATATCACACCAGTTCTACTGAGTGTGCCATCCACCCTCTCCCAGGTCTTACCACTGTCAGAATCAGAATGGTGTAATTAACAAGAAAACAGAGAAATGGGAAAGTGCATTTTTCAGTGCATTAGCTGAAGCAGATCCTCATCGAGCTAACTGCCAGAGTGCAGAGATCATTTACACATCCATCAAAAGCCTTCCTTTACTGCTCCCTTTATACTGTTTTACCCGATCTTTAGATGGTTTATCTCATCTCTATCTCCAGCCTGTTAGCCCAGATAGAGGCTGCAAGCAGCAAGATGTCAAGCATAATAATAAAGGAGAGTCACCGGCTCAAAGCCTGGGGAGTGCTTGGTGAAGGAATGGGAGCTCACCTGCTTAACAAGGAGAAAACCAGGATCCTTACCAAGCAGGAGCTAGTGGGTAACTACAACCTCTAGAAATTAATTGGAAAATTATTTTAGAGTCTTCCTAGGAAGAATGTTAGGTCTGCATTAATCAAGATCTTTGACTTAGTACTTGCTAATTATCCCCTAGCAACAGAGAGGGAAATTAACTATTCTGTAGGCAAGTCTCACTAAGTTCAATTAATTTCCTCCTATGTGCTTCTCTGCTTTCTAATGCTGTTGCACATGTTTTGGTATGACAAAATGTAAAAGCTACCCTGACACCAAGGCAACTCTTTCTTTCATCCTTCTAAAAGGAAAAGAAGTACAAAAAGGACAGTGAAACTGACTTGGCTGTGTAACTGAATGCTGCAGACTGAGAGGATGAAATCTAAAATCCTGAAAGGACATTCATGAAATATCAATGTCCTCGCTTTTATGAAACTCAGGCAGACGTGGCAGAGAAATAATCAAATTGCCATGTCTTATACCCACAGACACCTTCTGTAAAAGGCAGGAGAAACACCTATTTCTTTATTCTCACCCCATCTCTGCCCCTGAATAGGATTTCTTGACAAACCAGCAACCCCACCCTTCTGCAAGGTCTACAGGCTGTTCCTTCTCCACCTCTCTTCTGCTGTCAACTGCTTTTAGACTCGAAGGGCACTGTCCAGGCACCTGATGTCATCTCCGTGGATCCTGTCACTGGGCTGTTAACTCCCTACCCACACTGCACCATGCTGCTGACCAGTCAGTGCCCTGGGCCCGTACCCAGCAATCATTTTCTGCATCCCGAGACTGGGAAGGTACTTGAAATAGCTGGTAACGTTGGTTATGATCCCACCAGATCTAAGCTGCTCTGTGCTGTTGATTCTACATCAGGTAAGTGCCACAATGCAAAAATCAATTAATCCACCACCTATCCGTGGAGTACAGTCATAGTGGGGGCATTAGTTAAAAAAAACCAAACACCCAAAACACAAAAAATGACCCCAACTTGCTATCCTCACATGTACTTTTCCCATAACAAAACCTAAAGCAAACCTGAGAAAGCTACTCCCCAGCATGACACTGAACTGACTAGAAGATGGTGTTGTTCAGCTAGATACAAGACTTACCGTGGAGCAGACTATTTGAAGTCACAAGGTTTGTGTACAAAGAAGTTTTGAGGGATCCCCCATTTCTGAGAGATTTCATCCCCTCATACAGTCACTATATGCTAAAAATCTTGCAACTTCAAGAGAATGGCCAAAGCAAAAATTAATTTTTAAACCCGCCATACAATTGTCAGTATGAGTTACGTTCGTTCATTCAATTCTGGCCCTAAAGACAACAAACCTTTACTGTCAGCACCCTCTGAAATCTCCAGTCTCCATTCTGCTCTTGACACCGCGTTAAGTTCACATAACCCTGTTAAATTTGTTCTGGTTCTCCACGTAGGTAAGCGTCATCAGCCTGAAGTGCCCATATTGCCCTACATTCCTCACCCACTTTGTCCCAGCACTGGTCTGCCCGTGAAGACAAACCTTCCAGTGCTGCGTCCTGAAAAAATGTTTAGTATGGGAGGACTCATGCTGGATCCAGTGACTGAAATAGAAGTTCCAGTGCTGGCGGTTACGATCCATCCTCTCACTGGGCAAAAGCTGGCTGTTGGTGGGACATACCTTAACCCCTTTACTGGCATGTTGGCACCTCTGGAGATTGGGGGTCCTATGACCGAGCCAGAGGAAGGGAAGATTGTTCCAATACTCGGGGTCGGTTTGGACAGTAACACTGGTAGGTGAATGCTGTTCCTGACTCACTGAGTGTGGTATGCACTGGTCATTTAACCTGCCCGACTGGATCGAGGCACAGACCAGAACAAGCCTAAGAAGTCTTTATGTCCACCTCACACCTTTACCTTCTGTCAAGCCAAGTGTGGAATGCTTGTCTGTAAAAGCTAAGTTGCACAACTAGTCCTTCCTTTTCTAGAGTCTGATTTTACAAGTTATTACTCTAAAGGCCAAAAACTATCGAGTGAAATTGAGAGACATCCGAGGCCATAATTCATTAACTATAACACAACCCCTGAAGTTGATTCGACTCTTAAAGATGGTCCAATTGCTTCATGTAAATATTAAAAGTAGCACGAAGTGCATTATTTAGAGGCTTGGGGGGGCGGGGTGTTGAAGCTCTAGATTTTTTAAGGCATTTTCACATACCTATATCTTTTACCATTTATGCTGGAAGATACACGAGACCCAAAGAAAAGGAGTGGGGATCTTAGGTCTCCTACTTCCTGCTTTAGAAGAAGATTCTTTAAGAACATTACGTGAATCAAATTATTTTACAAAGAACCTCAAAATTCCCCCCACCCCACGTGTCCCATGAGACCTAGTTCTGCTCCGTACCCCTTTCTGAGTGGGAAGGACTGGACCATAATGACAAGTGGCCAGGTGATGTTCTGAATCTCGATTCCTGTTCCTTGACTGCAGGAGAAGTTATACCTCTAGGTGGCTTGGTGGGTCCTTCCGGAAACCTAATGCTTCTTGGAGATTCCTTCACCGAACCTCTGAGTGGGAAAACCGCCCGTGTCCAGGGAGCTCACCTCCGGCAAGGCGCGCTGCTGCCCCACGCTGGAAGTTACCAAGCGGTGCTGGAGGCTGACTGCCTGGTGTCACAAAGCCGGGTGGGAGCTGCTCTACAGCAGTTTAAGGCATCAGTTTTGGAAGATAGCCGTCTAGCAGCAGACAGATTAGCAGCACTGAAGGCTTCAGTAGATGACATGAAGAAGTCTTTCACCACTAGGTTTTATCATGCCATACATTGCTTGCAAAGCCTAGAGAGAAAACAAGAAATGGCTTCAAGTCTCAAGAGTAACGGCGGTAAACTGGGTAGGTATAAAACACCCAGCCTGTTTTGAGGAGTAAACAGCTGGCATTACACTGGAGGCTACAGCAATTCACCCTTTTCCATCCCAGGATGCGGCCAACACATCAGCACCTCAAACGTTTGCGTCGAAACAGACGCTCCAGCAAACCTGACGATGAACCCAGCCAGGTGTTGTTTGGAAGCCATAGTAGAAATAACAGCATTGGGAGTCTCTGAAAGCAAAAGCAGTTCTTTTTCTCTACAAAACTATTTAATGGTTTATGTTTCTCATCTTTTTTGAACATACTAGGTATGATCAAATATCCCGGCACAGAGATGTGGATGCCTGCAGTATTCGGAATGAAAATCCCAGATCCTGGTGGGTCTGGCCTGATGGTGCCAATACTGGGGCTAGACTGTGACTGGAATACCAGGCAGCCTTCCCCACTTGCCGGAACCATGGAAGACAGAAACGGCAAAGGTAGAGCAGGAAACTGAATTGGGTGATGTAAACAAAAGACAGACACGGACACGGGATTTTCAGAGTGGGGAAATCATCCTACCAAAGCAGATCAGTTTCTTCCTCAACACTGAATGGAAAATACCAGTCTTCATGGCGTGTACTTTCAAAACAAGCAACACTAGAATAACAATAAAGGAGAGCTAGGACTGACACCAAATCACACTGTGGCTTTCAGCCCTTCAAAAAGCCACTGTACTCTTTAGGAGAGCAATTCTGGTATTTTTCTCAGTGATGGAGCCATAAATAGATGCTATCTGGAGGTGGAGGTCTGCAGTGCCTTAGTCCGATGCTTGGTGTAATACATTTACAGCTCAGGAAAACTCAATCTGGTTTATAGTAGATGATTTGAAATCAGTGTCAGTTTCTTTTGAACTTTACTAAAAGCCGTTCACTAGGACTGCAGCCAGAATTCATGATCTAAATTCTAACCATCATACTGAGGGTTTTTTTCTTTATCCACAGGCCTTGTCCCCATCACTATTGGGGCCAGAACTTTAAGTCCAATCACAGGTGAAATTGGGCCTGTAATAGGAGCTCAAACCAACCCCTGGACACACAATGTAATTCCTACTGTTCAGTCTCTTGGGGCTTTACCAAGAAGAACTACAGATCCAGATCTGGTAATTACAACTCCAGCAAACTATCCTCACTTACAGGTTTGATATCTTGGGGAAATTCATTGCCGATGC
Source organism: Chloroceryle amazona (assembly GCA_027560015.1). NCBI lineage: Eukaryota > Metazoa > Chordata > Aves > Coraciiformes > Cerylidae > Chloroceryle > Chloroceryle amazona. The sequence continues at coordinate 19,330 of JANHFX010021269.1, read as the reverse complement.
TTTTCTACTACTGCGAGGAAGTTTCACTTCTTTCTACGCCCCACAAGTAGTATTTTCTTACAGTGCAAGATGAACTGAAACACGTGTATGTCATTTTACTCCCCTCTCCTCTTTTCATTATCTGCTTTTTCTCTCCCTTCTGTCTGTACTTTCTCCTGCAGATCTTTGTACCCTCTATTTCATATCCTTCCCCTACCTCAAAATCCACACTGCATTTCGCCATGAATTATAACACGCACGCTTGGAACTGCAAAGCATTCATCCCCTGTGGCAGCAGAGTTGGATCTATGCTGTCAAAAGCATTGAATGGAGAATTCATCACTAGCTTCAATGAAGTTTATAATCTTCCTTCAGCTTCCTGCAATTCTGAGCTATTATGTCTGTCATTGCTTTACAGCTGGACTTTCTAGAAAAGGAAATAAATTCAAGGCAAATGTACTGGCATTGCAGAAGAAAAGAGGAAGAATGGCTTCTTAAAGAGCTGAACTCTCTGTTTCTGCACGTCCTTGAGGCTGCCAAAGAGGGAAAGGCACAGAAGGTGTGGTGCACTCTTTTTGCAGCTGGCTTCAGGAAAGTCCTTTAAAAATTCCTTAAGGAAGTCTTGTTCACAGGCATCCAACTCAAATACCACAGACGCTGCACCCAGGGTGGTGGTCTGAATCCAAGTCACTTTCTTCCCCAGTACTGTGCAAAACAAAAGTGTAAATAGAGATGGGGCTACTTCAGTGCAACCATTGCCAGCGTAAGGGTATCCTAACAGAACAGCAAACAATTCAAATTCAGCAGGTGTCTATGCCCAGCAAGGACAATGTGGTTCCTGGTGGTATCACAAACAGGGGATCTGCTCTCAGTTCATACACAGAACAGCTAAGAGTGGGACAAAGCAATCATCACATTAAACAACCTCTTGCTCTCATCTGTCAGAAGAAAGAGTATCACAACAGGCCGCTATCTCACAAGTCTGTAACATTATCTAAAACTCCCTCTCCTCTTCCATTTCTTACAGATAAAATACAAGGAAAAAGTGAAAGACATTGAGGAAATGTGCTGTCTTCTCAGGGAGTCCTCTCTGCAGGAACTGGAGAGACGAACCTCAAAATATTTTAGTAGCCAGCTGGCCACCGAACTATCCTTGCTGTTCAAAGGTACAAAAGGGCACAGAAGTGAGGGAGGCAGGACTGTACATAGTTTTCTGTGATGTTTGTTCCCTCTGACAGTTTATCTTAAGACTTACAAACTTCTTAGGTCCTCCTGAAGCAATACAATACAGAGGTAGGTTCTGAGAATGGGGCTGTTCTGAAAGATAAAGAATGTAGATGTGGTGAAGCACCCTGAGAATGCATAGTAGTTCAGATTTGCTCTGTGGATTTCCAGTAGATTAACAGATGGATGCTGCTGCTGCTAATATTTGCTGTTTATAGCTGACAGAGAGGAAAAAGAACAGGAAACACAGGTTCTGCTGGAGATCAGAAAGGCACTAGAGAAGCTGATGGAGTTCATTGGAAAGATGCGACTAGAAGAAGAACGGATATACACGCAGCAGATAGAGTGGGAAAAGCAAAGGAGCCACATCTCAAGTACTGAGACAGTAACAAACCTGAAGCTCAAAAAGGTGAGGTCACGTCTGGACTGAGCTGAACATTCTCAGTCTCAGTCCCCAGAACACTCTAGCCCACCTTCGAGAAGCACTGTAAAATGTAAGCTCTGAAGCCAGTATACTGTGATATTTCCAGTTCCAGGAACTATTGTAAGCTGTTCATTAAGAGTTGTTCCTTTCCCACTTGGCCACCTCTCAATCCCAGTCAGAAAAAAAAAGAAATAAAAGTGGAATGATAGCCATTAATAACAACAACAAGGAGAAATCCTGAAAACTCCAGTCGTTGTAGACACCCAACACTCAGACATTCAATGGTATACTTTTGGCAACAGCAATGTCTCAGTCAGCTGTGGCATTGAAGCTGGATTTCAATGAGGTAGAAATTCAATGGAACTGTAGAACAGCGGTGGCTGAGCTAGAGGTGCACACAAGCTGAGCTTTGGAGTTAGAGAAAAGACCTGACAACACCGCTGCGCTTTCCTTTAGTTTCCTGCGTGGAGAAGATTCTCCTTATGCCAAGAGCTGAGCAGGCACTGACAGGGAATAAATGCAAGCTGCTGTCTAAAATCACAGCTATTAGAGCTGGAACAGATCGAGGAAGATCCCATTGCTTTCTGTTCAAGCAATACTGGCTGAAGTCAACACAAAGCTTTTTACTAACTGAACAGATATCAAACAGACATTATTGAAATCTATGCCAGAAAGCTTTTTTTTAAGCCCTTCATCACATCATCTGCAGTTTCCACGACTGTTCTTTAACAGCTACCCAGACATTAGTGCTTTAGAGTTGTTACAGTGCTACCAGCTTTGAAGCCAGTGACTTGCCAGATGATGTGTAAGGAAGGAAATGAAGGACAGGATTTGCAATTCCCTTGCAGCAGGCTTATATTTTGTATCATTTCTTCCAGGTCATGCTTGCCCTAGCCTCCGAGTCTCAAGAATGCCTACTGAAACAGCAAGCTAGCGTGGAGACTGAGTACTCCAAACTAGAATATTTGAGGGACTTGTCAAATATCCAAACTCAGCAGGCAAAGGTACTGACTGTGCTTTAAGGCAAATAAAAAGCAATCACGTTACTCACTTTCTAACAAAAGCGTGAGCAGTTGCCACGTTCTCAGAACATCCCTCCAAGAACACTGCTGCCAGAAATCAGAACCCTGTAAAACAACAAAAAGCTTAAATGAGAATTGCAAAAGTTGATTGACAAAGCGCATATCAAAGACTTTGATGCTTGAAAATTCAACCAAATTTCACTTTCAAATGCAGTTTTTCAACAACAGGCTTAGAAGAAGGTTAGAATAGACTGGAATAGCATAACCAGAAGCATTGCAAAAGGCTTTGAAATTGCTGAGGCCAAGTGCTGCAGCATCTGAGTCACTGGACAATTTGCATAGGATTCCTACGAGCTGACAAGAGAAGGTATTCCTGAGAAAGCAAAGAATGCCAGGATACTTTTTTTTTTTCCCAATTATATTTTTGACAGGCATGAAATGGCCTTTGTCTGTTTTGTGTTATTTCAGGTGCTTTTCTCTGGGTCACAACAGTGTTTTGAAAACTATCAGACAAGCCGATTTTATGGCATTAGAGGGATCTCACACAGCACGTGCAAGGTCATCCAACAAACACTGATTCCACTGCTCAAGTCTATGGTTCAGATGCTGGAGGAAAACAGCAAACATAGGGTGGCAGCTGAGACAACAGGTAAGAGAGAAGGTACCATCAGTTAACTTATTTTATTCTGGCCTTAAAAAATTATGTTGTTGGAACCTTTCAACTTTGAAAATCCAAACAGAGACTCTCCCACCTGACAAGTGGGACAGTGCCAGAGGACACAGGCACAACAGAAATGCTTATTGGTTTTTAAGCACAGAGCCTTGTGTTGCTGTACTTCAGTGAAGCAGGAATTAAGTAACAAGAGTTTCACAATGCAGCTACTGCTTATCCCATTATTCTATCACCTCTGGTTCCTCTTGAAAACTGGTGATTTTAGCTGAGCTGGGAAGCCTGCAGATTCATCAGCACTTAGTGGCTATTTAAACAGTACTTGCTCCGGTCTCTTCTACGGGCTAGTCACCACTGAGCACTTCATCTGCTCCTCCTTCAGAGGCAATAAGGACAGAAGCAAGTCAGGAAACCACTTCAGCCTCCATAGTATCACCTGCTCTGACCCCTTCACATGCAGAAAGGAAAAGTCCCATGCAAGAAACACAGACAAGGTAAGAAATCCTTATTCTGCCTTGTTTAATTGCCTCTGCATGCAGTTCTAGTCTTTGCAAAAGGCTTATAGTGGGGGTTTGTGTGTGGCTCAAGAGGAGATACCCATTACAGCCTACTGCTTGTTCTCCAGCCAGGGACAGGTGTCTCAGAGTAATGAAAACATAAAAATACTTTTAATATATAAAAAGACAGATCTGATTCAGTGCCAGGGTCTGTCAGAGAAAGACTGAGGACTTCTCTGTGAGCTACCCTCACTTGCTCAGTAACAAAGAAGTTAAGTGCTAGTGAAATTTATCTTTTTGGGTTGCTGTTCCCCAGAGTCTATGAATATCACTAGAACAGATGCATTTCTAGTATCTGATTTGAACCCTTCCTTTCCCTTTTTTTTAAGCTTTAAAGAGGAAACCTGTGCTTACTCCTCCCCTTCAGAACTTGAGGAGAAAGTGGATGTGTTAACTGAAGAGCTGCTGCATGTCATAGAGGATGAAGACCAGTTTTTAAGGAGTAAAGGCAATGAAGACTTGCTTTTGTACTACCTTGAAATAACTAGCTTGGAGAAAGATTGCTTGGTACAACAAATAAATGCATTAGAAGAGAAAATAGCCCTCAGCAGCAACGTATAATGGTACTCAAAAGAAGAGTGGAGGCCTTGGTTCTAACGTGGTCTTCTGCCTTCATCCTTAAGGCTTAAGCCAAAATAAAGCCTGTATTTTTATTTTAGCTATATTGCTATTTTCTCTTTCCTGGTAATTTAATTCAGAAGTGAAAGCAATGGGGTAATTTACATGACAAGACTTTAATAACAGATTTCTGGCTTTATCCAAGTGGTGAAGAGACAAACAAAAGCTCAGACTCAAAGTTTCCAGGAAGAAAAGCAAAAGAAGGGGTACATCTGCTTACTATTAGAAATAAAATGCTCTTAAACTAATGCATTACTTCACTACATGTTCTGAAGCCTCTGCAGGCAGCAGCTGCTAGTTGCACATGACAGACTAACCAGCAAGACAGAAATTACTTGCAGCATTTCTTTAACCCTTATGCCCCACAGTTTAATCAGCACACAATGAAGTAGGTGACAAATAATCAGTAGGAAGATACACCCCAAGTCAGAGCAGAGTTACACAGATTCCATGTGCTTAAAATCCCATATTTTACTTTGTACTGGAAAAGGTATCCCAGAGCAGAGCTTTGACACCCAGTAGTATTCCAGGGGGTTCTTTTCTAGTGAAAGTGGAGTCTCAAACAGCCTAGAGCTCTGTAAAGTTTGACTTCAGCCACCCAGAGCCCTGAGGAAAGACTGGCAAACTGGTAGGGTAGACATCCTTAGAGAAAGATAACAGCTCCATCGTGCTACAAGGTGATGAGTTAGCTTACAGCTGGGGCAAGCCACCCCTGCACCTATTCCCCCTTTTCTTGCCCCTGAGGTCTTCGGGAGGGTAAGGATTATCTAGAAGCCAAAGCCTAGCTGGAGCCACAAGGCAATCGTCCACAGCTGCAGAGACCAAAGCTTCACTCAAGGGGGAGCACAAAAGTGATTCTGCTTGTAACCTGCAGGTGTTTTGCTCTTTGTGCAGCTGCCATGGATACCTTTGCCAGAAAAAAAAGCAGACCCTCTTTCGAAGCAACGTGGAGGATATTTTTATCTTGGAGGGCTTGCTTGTGATTGCACCCAAAAGTTTTAACTCTCTTCAGGGCACTGATAGTAGATAAGACAGCTTTTAAAAGAAAACCATGAGTAGATTTATTGATATATGCATTTCCTTTTTGACTTACAAATAGGGTCTCACATTAGTTTTCAATCTTATATTAACATAAATAAAACATTTAAAAGGCTATGTAATAAAACCTCAAAGTTTCAGGTGTACAAAGTCAGACAGATTAAAGAGTGCTTTGTTTTTAATGAAACTGCAGTGCCAGCCTTGACCCCACACCACAGCTCAGCCTTTCAACAGCCTGCAAAGGGGGCAGCCCCAGATCTACCGCTTGGTATTGATCCAGTGGTACCTATCAACACGGGGTCCTGTGAAGGCAGCTGTTGGCCTGTAGACTCTGTAGCCCCTGTGCTGGGCATAGTAGGAGCCATCAGTCAGATAGGTCTTCTTATGAAGATACTGAGACCAGGGCTGGAGAGGTGTCTTGCAGTAGTCACCGAACTAAATGACAAGAAATGAGAAGGTTAAAATGTGTTTGGGAAGTGCAGGAGATTCACCTGGCCATCAGGTAGGTCTACTGCATTCCTTCATGACATAACCTGGAGAGCAGCTGCAAGCTCTTCTCCAAAGCCCCAAAGCCTTACCGCGTGCTTACCTGATAGACACTGTTAGGATTGCTGACAGTAGGGATGGCTTTCGGCTCCTTGTTGAAGCTCTCCTCATCTGAAGATATTCCAGAGTGATAGTCTAGAGCTGCTCTGTCAACAGCATAGCTGATCTGCTGAGGAAGCTCTGGGTTCTCCTCTCCTTCAAAGTGCGCAATGGTGAAGGGCCGGTTCTTCTCGCCGTATCTGAAAGCGACTGTGTTTGTAGAAGGCAGCTCTGTGCCAGCAGGATGGCCAGCTGGTACCAGGAGCTACACCCACACACTGAGCCTCCAGTAACAGCCTCAGAGCTGATCACATTTGTACAGGGCACTTGACACACGTGGGCCACAGCTTCTCAACCCACCTGCAACACACCTCAAACGGATCAACCCATAGCGTCATCTCTTTCGGCAAGCCAAGTTTATTGAAGTCCACATGACTCTCCACACATGCTTGCTCCAGCAATGGATCTCTCGTCTGGTGCTTGTTTATCCTTATACACCTAGGCAAGAGCAGAGTGCAGGTGGATTTAGGACTTCACTGCGACTTTGCAAGCTCTGCTCACACATACAGAAGGATGCTTGAGCTCACAGTTTTCTCAACACATTTAGCCTCTCACAGCCCCAACCAGCAAGTCAGCCTAACAAGCTGATCTATAAACCCAAACAAGGCTTCATTTGTAGCAAATCACTTGACAGGTAATTTAAGAAATTTCACAGGTAATTTAAGAAAATTAAAAGCAGTTGCAACAATTCCACAAGTCATTTTAAGACCACCTGAGCTGAGCATTCAGGTCAAGAAGTCCAAGGGCTATTTCAGGCAGTTTGTACATATTATCTTCAGATTGCCACCTCAGCACTCTGTCTGTGCCTCCAGAGGCACACACTGTGAAACCTCTTTCAAAACAGGTGCATCTTTACCAGTTCCCTCAAACCTAGGGGACAGCTAAGTGGTTCTCTTTCAACTCTGCATCATTTCTTTCCAATTTAAGGTTTCAGGCACAAAAGGAGCACTCACTGCACCCTGAATGTCACAAAAAAATTCATCCCCTGCACTTCTACTAAAGGTCCTCTTACCTGAAGGCTTGTCCTTTGGATGGATTGTCCAGGTACCAGTGATTCTTATACTTCTCAAACAGTATTGTCGTCAGCTTAGCTGCAAATTTCTCCATTTTATGCTTGCTCAGCTTGTCTTCCCTTTTCACTAGCCTTGTGATGAAGAAGACTGTGGCAGCAATTTCATCTTTCATTTTAAATTGATGTGCACGAGGTGCTTTAGCTGTTGGATAGTCATCAGTAGAGATGAGACACTACACTAGAAAGATTTAATAACATTAAAGTACTCTCAGGTTCCAAGGGCAGATACTGCAGAACCTGCATAAGCCACAACAGATAGAGCCAAGAGAAGACCAATTGCCAAACAACTGATAAATTTAGTTCTAGGGATTGAAACCCATTTAATGCATTACTAGAAGGCACTCACACTAAGCAAGTTCACTAAGTATAAAAAAAGAAGAGTGGAAAATACAGTACTCACTCTATACAACATATATACTACAGTCAGCAACCCTTGCAATTACCTAGGTCTTTCCTATACAACAAAGAGCACGTTACCTTCTCAGGCCAGAGTTGGGGAAAACCTGAAATACGCTTTAGAAACAGCTTCCAAAAGCCACCAAAAAAACCCAGAGCTAATGCTACAAGAACCTCAAGCCTTCATCTAGAGAAGTCAAAAACCCCAACACCTAAGTCCTCCCTCACTCTTCCTTAACTTTAGCTCACTTGGGCTTTATATGGAACAGGAAATCATGTGGCTGTGAGGAAGGTAACACTATTCAGGTGTGCACTGTTAGTCTAACACCTCTTTCAAGGCTATTTCCAATCTACTTGCTTCTATTCCAGTAGCAGCTCCTTCTTTTAAGATACATGTAATTGATTCAGTACTGTATTCTGCTGTGTCCATCAGTCTATCTCATAAACACCCATGGAATATTTAAGTGAAATATTCACCATGAGAAAAATAGTACTAAGCTTATTAATTAATTATTAAAATGAGACGTGATTTGCTTCCATCAGACTTTACACAACACAGCCACCTTTCTTATGAAGGAAGCCCTCACATTTGGTATTCTTTATCTGGAAAATTGCCCGAGTCTATTTATCAGGACATTAAACTTCTTAGTGATCTCTACAAACGTTCTCGTTACTAGTACAGCTTTATTTCCTCCTGAAGGCATTTCATGCAGAGTGTGAATGGCTCTGTTAAAGAGTTCGTGCACAAACTGTTTCTCAAATGTGAGTGCTTCATTGTTTAAAACTTCAGGCAGTAATTAGCTGGGTACATACAGAGAATAGCTGATGTGGGGGATTTTTGCCTTTGCTGTCTCAGGAAGTTGTACCTCCAGCGGCAGATAGCAGGAACTGTCAAGACAAAAGAACAAATTAAGGTAAAAAGAGCTGAGTATTTAAACTGGCTCCTAATTTGACTGTAGATGTTGCAGCCAAGCAGCTCGAGTGCTTACGTTTTAGTCTTGTGAATGGATTGTGCTACAAGACAGGGGATAAGAAAAATAAAGCACGAAGGCACAAACTGACAGCAGTGCACGTCTCTGCAGAAGTGTGCCCTGAACCATTAATTTCTGGCTATTTCTGCATTTCTTTTCTCCTCCACTCACACAGTTAGCTCCTTGCTCTTTACACTTCCTTTCTGCATCACAAAATAAAACCAAACAGAAAACAAAAGACTGCATTTAGCAGAGACTCTGGTTTTAAGGAATGAGGAGTAAATCACACACACAAAAGTCTTTTTCTCACGTATCGAAATACTTCCTTAACAAATGGGGACCTTTCCATGACCACAGAAATGCAAGAGAAATCAAAGTCTGAGACAGATAACGAATCTTTGGAAAAAAAGTATTCAGCAGTGCCAGGAGTTGAGCTTTCCTAGAGTACATGAGTGTTATGACCACGAGAGTATCCGTGTGGTGTGTTCTGCACTACACCTAGCTGGTTGTGGTGACACGTACGGGTTCTGTTCCATCCACAAGCCATGAGTCACTCCTTCCCTTTCACATATAGCATAAGAGGGCAGTGGTAGCCTGTTCTATGGGTCTGGGAGAATAATGCAGGACAACAGGAAACCACTGCTATGTGTTGCCAGGGAGAATTTCCACACAATGTTTATTAGGAGTTTGGTTGGCCTCTTTCTGTGCAGTCTGTGAAGATTTTTACTCGCTGCTGACCGTCTGCATCCGGCACACCAAAATTAGCTCTGGGCAACAGATGAGCATTCTGGAGCAGGCAAACAGGAGTGTCATGTCTGAGGCCTCAATTTTATTCTAGAGATTAAACTTGCTTTAAAAATGACAGGCAACTGATGGGTCATTTTCTGGTCTGAAGGGATTCCCTTGTACACACTGAAGACTGTATTTACAGCCACAACAATTTTTCTTTGTTATTAAACATCTGCGGCATGGTGACATGTCAAAAGAGCCAAAAAAATTCACAATTGACCCGAAACTTTTGATGACATAGATCTTGCTACAGACTGCAGCTGAACTGCATAAGAAGTGGGCATTATAAATAATGGGGCTTTGTTTCTCATTTTAAGAGAGGACCGGTTGACGAGGGGGGTTACACCAACGGATACAGCTTGATACAGATCTCCTATAAGTAGATCTTCACAGGCTCATTCTTGACTCGCTGGATGCCCAGTGGTGGATTGTCAGCTCTCTGGAGGGCACTGGGACAATCTGCAATCCCGAGAGGGAGCGTCTTGTACCATTCTAACCCTGCAGGATTTACTCACAGCTCTGCCAGAGCTATGCATTCCTGGAAAGCACTCCAGCATGCTCAGCCAGCTGCTCCTGAGGTCCCTCATACAATTTCCCCAAGAGATGACACTTGCTTCATGAAGTACCTTAAATATCTAAGAATTTTCTAACGTTTCTGTCTGTTCCTCAATACATGCCAAGCTACTTTGGATCAGTGAGACACACAGTTGATGGCACTTTGAACTGTTTCCTGCCTTCCTACTTTCTCCAACTTGTCCAGGCAGGCCCTGTGAGCTAGGAACTTCTGTGACAAGAGAGTGAAGTGCCTAGATTCCACAAAGGACAATCAAAGAGAAGCCTGAACCTCTGCAACACCTCCTTTTGTTGTTTGTGTTGTTACCATAGTTAACATATAAACCCCAAGTCAGTAGTAAACAAACTCTTCACCTGAGAAACCAGATTACAGTGGTGCCATCAGTCCTGCCTGCAACAAGGTGCTACTTCTTGGATGTTGGGATGCAAAATCCAGACCAAACTGCATACATTACAACCACCAGCGGGAATACTGAAGCAAAATTCTTGGCAATTCATCCAGTTGGCTCTAATTGTTAAGGCTGTCAATGGTACAGAAGTACAATGCTGTGAACATTTTTAACTTGTTTGGGGTTTTTTTTTTGTTAATATCATGCAGGGTTTCATAAGTATTTTTGTTAATGGTACAGAAACTAGAATAGCAGGGAGTGTTTCTGGCTTCCCATCTCAGTGACAAGAAAAACTAGCTCTATTAATTAGCTAGATTGACTGAACTCAAATCTTTCACAGTGCTGTCAGTTGTCACCGACTTGAAGAAAAAGTAGCCCTGGCTACTCTGTTTGGATAATAAACAGCTAAGAAGCAAAATGTCAAAACCAAAACGTGAACAGTCCATCCCCACGTGAGATCTGTTTAGTAACGGTCAACAAATTGTGCTCCCACTCATCCCCAGTCGCATCCAAACAGAAACCTTTAGCATCCCAGCAGATTTTGGGAAACCCATGATGAACAGCCAAGTATTCCGACTGACACGATGCATGAGATAGATCAGTAGACAGTTGTGCCTATTGTTAAATGGTGGTGTTGGGTTTTAATCCTTCTTAGGAAGAGGAAAAAAACCCAAACCACTAAAAACCACTGCATGGTTATTCATGGGACTGACACAGAACTCACTAAAATCAATGGAAATCTGTCCGAAGACTTCAGTGGGATTCAGATCAGGCCCCTAACTCAGCACAAGCATTCTTAGCCAGATTAAATTATGGGTCTCCTGGGCCACCAGGCAAGCCTAGGCATGAACTACAAAGAGAAAGAGTCAGACACAGTTTCTCTAGTAACTGCAGGCCAAAGCAAGAGCAAACACTGTTTCCCTAAATATGACACTGGCGAGAGTCACCCCTGCATTGAGCGAGGATTGAGAACATGGAAGTAAGAAAACAGTGCAGCTTGCTAGCAGCAATCTTCCTCCTGCAAGCCATTTGATTTTTGTGGATGATGGATGACAGACAATTTCTCCAGGTAAGCAGCTGAAGTTCAAAACTATTGATCTAAAAATCAGTAAACCTGAGTTATTTCCACCTGGCAAAACATCCTAGAGACAATCTTCTGAGAGAAAAACATTTTGCATTTTCTTTGTCAGGCTATTTAGCATCCTGATCTTACTCAGATGTACCATGTAACAGCATTGTGCTAACAACATTAGTGCTGCATGAACACAGCACCAATTTAATTGACTATGCCATTAGGGTGGAGAGCAGAAGAAACCTCCTATCTGGATGCTAAAAAAATTACATTTATAGGAATATAAAATATAGGAATTGGGCAAAGCTTAAATTTGCTTGAAGAAGATGGAAAAAAACCATTTCAGGTCAATAATATACCCCAAATCACTGGACACTCATGAAAGGCTTATTCTTCCAGTCCTCATGGATCACATCACCAGCTAAGAATCACATCTTGCCACTGTTGCCAATGTAGCAGGAAGGACTCTGTTGGTTTTTTTCTTGCAGGTCCTGCTCTGATGCAAAAAGGGGCGATGCAGAGCAAGGAGCAAAGAACAGCTTTCGTGGGAACAGTCAGCATTGCACCAGTCCATACAGGCTTGTCGACCTGCCCTCTGCCCCTCCAAACAAGTGGCAGCAGGACGGAGCAGTGCTGATTCTGAGGAAGAAAAAAGGAAAGGATTACTTAGAGAAACAAGACCTGAAATGCACCGGAGTGAGAGGGCTGCAGTGAGCTGAACAAGTCAAGGACATACAGAAATGGCTGGCTAGGCCCCCGAGGAATAGGGACAGCGGTGGTGTGGGTCACCGCTGGGTGAAGATGTGCAGCGTGTGCCTCCCACTGCAGCTGTGTGCCAGGAGCACAAGGCATTCGTTCTTTTGAGCTGTTAGTCTGCTTTGGGGCCTCCTTCTATGGCAGCTGGACTTCTGGTATGAATAAAACCAGGCTGAAGCCCCAGTATCCAGCTATCAGCTTACAGGCACATGCCTGGACTGCCACATGAGACACTAAAGCCCGGGTCACCTTCGGCATCTGTGGCACTACCTGTAGCCATTTGTCCACGGGAGAAGAGCAGAATCCACGTATCCTCCATACTGACTTTGCCCATAGAAACTAACCTCTTTGGTAACAAAGCTTCCTATGGCAAGAGCCATCTGCAGGTCTCAAAGCAACAGTCCAGTCTCCATACACAAGCCCCAGCCGAGTGGCCATGACGACAGAGTGTACACAAAGGTTACAGGCGTGGGGCTGACCCGCAGCCCAGACCGGGGATACTGCAACCCAAGAGATCCAGGAGAAGAGATGAGGCACCCAGGGGCCTCCTGAGGAACCATCCCCAGAGGCTTCTCTGCCAGGGTGAGATTGTTGGGGGCTCGGTGAATAGGGTGCTGTGCAAGCCATGGAAAGGGGAAGGAAACGAAGACTGAAGAAGCTAGATGTTTTTTCCTTTCCATTAACTCTTTTTAAGCATTTTATTACAAATGCAGCCCTTATCAGGGTTATTACAAGTTAAGCTTCTTGAGGGTAAGTCCTGAATTCTTTTTATGCATTTTATCATTTTCTCTTGGGCCAAATTTCCAACTGTATTTGCACTTCAAGCTTGGAATGAAGCTACCACTCAATCCCCATTCATGCAGCAAGGACTGCACGCCGAGGCTCTTCTTAATTCCCATTTCATTGTGCTGCATTGTAACAATTTAAATCTCAGCATTTCGTTGCTTTGTCTTTGCACTCCTCAAATGATCTTTGTGATGCATTCACTGCAATGTTTGTTTATTAAGAACAATTAATTTTTGATAGGAAGCCTCTGGATTTAGTAGGATAACACTAAGGGTGATATGACCAATGCTTTCCATTCTTGTCAACTGCTTGTTGTTATAAGAGCATTTGAGGAGTATGTTAATTGTTAGAAGTGCTTTCTTTTCACCTAGGTGTGAACGCCATGACCCCGTGACAAGCGTAGTGCTTGGTTTGTAGGCAGTGTAGTTAGCTGATTGTATCCCTTGCTTCACAATCACTAACTCCACTGCCATCAAAACAAGGCACAGGATTCCCTGCTACAACCTCAGTACAGAAAACTGCATTACAAGATTTCCTTACAGCATTCTTATTCCTGGTGCAAAATTATCAGTCATTTTTATTTATTATATATAATGTTTAGTCCTTTACAGCTGCATTTCCAGACTTTCAGCTCTCCAACAGAAGCGTATGGTACATGTTGGCAATATCAAGTGAAATCTTATTTCTTGAAGTTGGTGCTAAAATCTTTCCTGGAGCAAGAATGCTGGCGTGTTTAAATTTTTTAGCAACATAGAGAATTATTCTATACTAAATTGTTTGTGCACCAAGACCGGACTAAGAACTTTTTCGTTTCTACCCTTCGGTTTATCTGTCATGTATTGGGAAAATAATTTGCACATCTTATTTAACAAGCTAGTAAGTGAAGGTGGTTTTAATCAATGATTAAATAATAAACTCACCATATGCTATGGATGTTTTTTCACTCCGACCACTTTGCTTAGCGTCCAAGAATTGAGGAAAGAATAGAGCCAGAACCTGCCCTGGGAGGGTTTTTTAAACTGAATCTCAGTCTTCATCAACGTAGAAGTTGAAGGGGAGCTGTCTCTTACAGCAGCCTCGTTACTAGGCAGTGTAGTTAGCTGATTGCCAAAAGCAACAATCACTAGCCACACAGCCAGGTAAAAAGGTTTGGAAGATATCTCAATGGAAATTGGATGCGCGGGAATTTTGACAACAGAAGCATTTAATGGGAAGGCAAGACAATGAAATAAAACAAATGGAATGTACTGGATTGCCTTTCACACGTGCAAGAGACACCAGTGTATTGTCAAGCTAATTTAACTGCACCTGACTGTGCAATACGTTTCAGTTGCTGTTGTTTTGCATACGGGACACTAAAAAACAGGAGAACAAATTGAAAGGCTTTTTTCTTCCCCAGATTTGAAGACATCAGCTGCCATCCTGATTGCGCTTGTCTCAGCCTTACACTTATCTAAGACCACTGCTTTCACATTTACCTATATTACTCTTGCCAAATGAATAAAATGAAGGCGTAGGCAGCAGCTGTTTCCTGTTCATAGAGATGCCCGGGTGAAAATGGCCTGAAGACACATGAAATGAGATGTGCAATACAGTCAGCCTTCTGGTCTTCCATATTTACTGGGACAGGCAGCGCCTCCCCTCACTGTGCAGCTGGGTCCAGGCTCCCCAGGAGTGCCTGTGCGGCTGGGACCCCTCTGAGATGGCTTCACATCTTCACTAAAGTCCTCCCTCCTGGCATGCAGATGCCATTGGTGGCAGGAAAGAGCCCCAGCAGAGAGGTCACGGGTACCTACTGCAGCAGGTGGCAGTGACAGGGACGTGGCAGTGACTCGGGCAGCATCAGGGTCCTGACATCCTCTTGCTTCTGCATGGCTGCGGGGCAGGAGCAGACAGGCTGAGCTGGGCAGGCTCACCTCCTGGAGAGGGGACACTGGGACACATCCCCCTGTGGTGCCACAGGGACAGAGAGCAGAACTGCTTTCCAGGGCCCACAGCTGTCTAACAGTAAGTACCTGAAGCACTGCATGCTGCCAGCTTGCTAAACCTTTGTCGCCTGGGTTTCTGGGAGGAGTAAACTCTCTGGATGAGAGAAGAGCCACAGCCCCAGTGTGCACGACTGAGATATTTCAGCTAATACCAACTGTCTGGGGATCCAGACATTGGGATCACTAACCTTCTGAGCAGCCCCAAAAGCACCTGCAGGTTCAGTTGCCCTCTGTGAAGGATGGTGGTAGTAAGAGCACTAGCTCATTTGCATCTCATTTGTCTTATTTAGAAAGTAAGAAAAACAGTGAGAGAGACCCCTGGAAGTTCAAAGCATGGAGAAAAAAAAAGCTAAACTCAAAGAAAATATCTTCAGCCAGGTAAGAACCACTGATCCCAGCTCTTTTTGTCATAAATAGTCCCATTCCCCATGTGTCATTTGGTGGGATGCTGGAACTTTGGAAATTATATGATGACCAGTAATGAAAACTGCCCAGACCTGGCTCACTGTGTGGTTTGTGTGATGCAGCCCATTTCTTGATGGCAAGCTTAAACTTATTCCCCATTGGGTCTTGCTGGCTTGGGGCAGGGCTGAAAGTAGTAGTCTGTGTCCTGAATTTCTTCACAGTAAGCACAGAATGTCTGTTCTGATTTAGTATCTAAACGTAGCCAAGTGCGCAATTTGAAAAGTGGATAATCTTAGGGGGGAAAAAAACCCAGTGCTGCCTGCACTTTCACACACAAAATCCTGGCATGGAGACACTGAAGCACAGCTCAAAGCCTAAGTTTATTTCTTAGTTATTAATAGATCTTCTGCATTAGCCTGTGCCCAGCAGCTAGTGCCAAGAGTTCATCGAGCGAGAGATGCGGGAAATCTGGTAGTGGGCAGTTATTAACTTGGCTTCCACAGAAATGCTTCTGCCTGTCCCTCAGGGACAGGTTTAGATGGCATATTTGGGGAGGTAGAATTCAAGAACTGCTAGACCGAGCCGATTCAAATTTTGGAGGAACTACTTAGCTGCAGAACAAACCATAGATTTTAGCACACAACAGCCAAACCCAGTTTATCGATGACGCTGCCTTTCCAAAGCAAGTCGTGACTGGGATAGCGCAGCGCCTTTCGGCCCGGATCCTCCTGGACTGGCCAGAGCCTTCTGACTTGGTGCAGTTTTACAGCAACTAACATCAGGCTGGCGTGCGATGGCCCTCTCAGCACTTTAGTTAATGGTTCCTGTAGTCTGAAATTGGTGGGTGGGAGCAATAAAATTTAGCATGCTATGAGTTAGATATAATCATGTTTATGCAGTGACTAAAGCGTTACACTGGCCACGACAAACAGCAGCCTAAGTGACACAGCGTCCAAACCACTGAGGATCACCCCCTGCAAAACAGAGGGATTGGATCCAGCGTTGAGACCTTGGGGGTTCTCCTACTACTTTGCCAAGACAAAGAAGCCGCAGACAACGTTGTGCTTGCTATTGAGACACTGACAGAAACTTCTGCTGAAGCCCCTATTTAGCTAACTGGTGAATTCGTGTTCCACATCTATACCATGAGGATAATTCATGCAAGTAATGGAAACTAAGACAGTATTAAATGTTGTAATAACGTCTTCAGCCCGACTGTGTAATTATCCACTTTTTTTCCCCTCATCGTAGCAAAATGTTCCACAATTTTACTGAAAAGTCTGTAGCCTGTATTTGGGAAGCAGGCCAGACACCAGCAATCCGCAGGAGGTGCAGAAAGGTGCTGAGGTCTGCAAGTCGTTCCTGCAAGTCAGCAATCCCCCCTTTCCAATTAATAATTTCAAAATGCATCTCATCCATTATCATCAATTAACTGTCTTTCTGAATTCTGGCTGAAGCAACAGTTCCCCAAGTCTTCTGTTCATGTTTTTAAAGTACAGTAACAATAGATTACGGCAAAAAGGCTTTGCAGTTTTTGGCATCTGGCAGCCACAAAGATGACAGATTAATTTCTGTGAGTAAATTACTTTATACAACTACAGGACATGCTATGAGCCTCGTGTAAGTCTAAGAAAATTAAAAGGAATGCATCGGCTGAAATAAGAATAATGTTCACATTCTTATCAGTCATAGGTGTCATTTACTGTCCAAATCCACCTTTCAGGCTTGGTTCAGACAATCTGTTCTCGCACCACGTCCCTCGGGAGAGCAAAACCTGGAAGCTCTGTTGCGGAGAGCTGGGAATTAAATGCTTGTCTCCCCAGTGGTCCAGGGACAGGGGTTTCTAGCAATGAAGCCTGGCTGCATTACCGTTGTTATTGGACAAACCGACAGCAAATTAATTGATTAGAAATGCTTATTTTAATTAGTTAGCTAATTTCCAATGAAATAGTAGTGAGGCACATGGTAAAAAAGCTGTTGTCTTTTGGATGCTTATTTCACTGCACTGTTCTGCTATTCATTAATTCCCCCAGGCTTTACAGGATAGTTTATGACTAACAAAGAAATGTCAATAGGTACAGAAGCTAAATGAAGTTTAAGCAAGCTAAATGTGGCTAGTGGACTGTTTCCAAAATGAAAACAGCAAGGAGTAAGACAATGATATTATAAACACGTCCAAGTGTTTGAAGGTATGACTGTTCCTTGATGCTACAGTTTATTTTTGCAGGGCTATATGCACAATTTACATATAGCTCCCACACGCAGGCCTCGATCACCTTCTCCAAGACAACAGAGTAGAAGAGAATGGACTGTGCGTATTCTCGCAAGCGATCTCAAAAGGGTGACTTGCTACAGGGATACATAATGAAAGGACCTCGGTTATTTAAATGAAACCGATTTTATTACAACTATGTGTGTCTAAACTTCTCAGTTTAATATGCCAAAGGAGTCTTTACAGCCTGTCCATTGTTACTCGCTTTGATTCTTTTAATGGTTGTAATTTTTTTCCCCACGGAAACAGTAAAACGCAATTTATAACAAAATTATTAAACTGGCTGCAGCTTTCACATGCTCTGCTCCCTGAAAAGCTCTCCTAAACTAAATTTGCTCAATAAGAGGAAGAACTCCATTTAGGCATTTTTATTACCATCGGTAGTGAACTCTGGATTTACTGATTCCTAATGGTTTTGCTTGGCCTGGCCGGATGTTTATCAGCAGAACAAAATTCAAGAATAAAAGGTCTGTATTATATTAAGGCAATTCTTCCCTTCAGTTGTAATTCATGAGACACAAAGCAGAGACAGATGAGTTTTTACCCCATAAAAGGTTAAACATCTGTCCTTCTGAAGGACTACATATCCTAATTAATACAATTTCTTTGAGTAGAAAGTAGAACTGAAATTCTAAAGCTGATTAAGTGAGGTGATTTGAGAGGAAACTTGGAAAACAAGATTCCAAACGATACTTTCAGAAATGACGTATTCATTTTAGACATAAAAGCCTCCTTTTTTCTTCCTCCTTACTTAAGCTTTTAAGTTGGTTCATATTAAGTACTTCCTCTTCTCAAAGTTTATTAAACTGCAGAACTAAGTACATCTGCTTTGGCCATATTCTGTGCATTAAAGACAGGCCCACACCAAAATACAGTTCTTCTTCCCGACACAGTAACTCATATATGAGTTTTATACTCTGGACTACTCAGGTACCCTATTAGCACATAAAAAAAACCCCAAACTCTTTACATACTACAGTAAATTTAGAATGAACTAGTGAGAATTAATTCCGAGAGTTGATCTAGGTTTTAAGCCATTATTAAAATCATTAATCTCTTATTTTAAAACATAGTTTCTGTCTGAGCAGATACTGTAGATCTTAAAGCTCCTGTAATCATTCATTTTCGTGCTCTGCCCCTTTCTGCAACCTGCAAAGAGCTTTCAGAGGCTGAGCCATGAAAATCTTAGCTGCAGAGCTAGCGTGTCCCGGAAACAGGTGCGCCCCAGCTTCCCAGCCACCAGGAAACAGCATCAGCGTTTATTCGTGTTTGAAACACAGCTCCCGTGTTCTGTTTGCAGTCCTGGAGCAGTTTCTTAAAGGCAGCTGCACATCAGTACAGGTTTCGGGGACTGCACGTGTGCTTTCTATCTCTCACACCTTATGGTGGATGGAGGTGTCTCCTGCACTCACGCCTCGTCGGTTCTGTGTGCGACCGGCAAATTACAAAGCCGGAGCGGGGGGGAAACACCCAGAAGCGAGCAGGTGCCCGGGAATAGCTGAGAACGGGGATCTGGCGCTTGCCCCGGAGCGGGAGGGGCAGACGCCTCCGGAGCAAGGATGCGCAGCAAGGGAGGCGGGTCCCATCCTGGGGCTTCCTCCCGCCTCCTACCCGCGGAGGCGCTGAGCCGAGCCCGGCCCGCTGGCCCGCGGCCCGGGGAGGGAGGAGGCGGCGGCTCCTCCCC